>OY365811.1:38247345-38407345 GCA_959347315.1 Bimastos eiseni | reverse complement strand
CGAAGCTTAATGTAGACCTGATCAGTTCTAAGCTATCCCATATCCTTACGTAAATTAACTGCATAGTGTATACTATTAAAACTGGGGCAGTGACCCCTAGTCAGCTGCGTGAATAGGACAAACTGTATTACTTCCATGACTGGCTGGCTTGACCGACCTATACTTTATGAGTCTATACCCGGTTCTACCGGATATGCATCATCGCATATAATAAACTAAACCTAGATTTCATCGTAATCTCAAAATTTCTGCAGCGCCCAAAGCAGGGAACCAGTTCATTCACTGGCGATTAAATAAATTCTCGGAAGTCCCGTTCACCTAAAATGCCTGACGAATGCGAAAGGTCTTCCGGTCCGATAACCGGGCTGTCCTAGCGGTTGGCACAGCGCTCCATCCAAACAACCGCATTTCCATGGAAATTAAGATAAGCACGGCGCACCATAAAAAACGACAACCAGTCTAGGTGAGCTTCGAAATATAAATACTAAAACCGGGTGCTGCTGGGATCATTACTACCGACTGACGTATCGGCGACCTGCAAGGCCAATAACTGTAACCTTGGGTAACGAATTGTCTTCATCAGGTCCGGTCTGGTCAAGCGTCGAGTGTAATGGTCAAGACATCCATGGTCGAAAGCGCTTGTTTGGTCAACGGGGCAGAGATTCAAATAAGGAACTACATTAACCCGCGGATGAGGCCAGCGGCGCAGCACTACCGATCGATCATACGCGCGTCGGTGAGTCGGCGGCTAATGAAAACTAATGTCGTGGTCGACGCCTCAACTGTGACGCTTGTCATGCCGCATTAGACACGAGAAGATCATTTCGGCTGAGACACCGGAAATACCTAGACAGTGTCACGCGACCGACGCATCTGTCTCGGTCTTAAGCATCGTCCGCGGTTCGCGCATGCGCCGGGATTAAAGTCAATAGAAGGAAGGTGATGAATGTGTACTCGACGTCCCAGTTATTTGCCTGGGGTTAACAACGCAATAACTGAAGTGAACATTTCTAAACTTCATGAAGTAATTCACCAACAGACGCATTATCGGCTGAATTTGGTTGGAATTCAAAGGACGGACAAGTTAGCAATTTAAAGAGTGAGGTGAAAAATAGTTTTTCGCTTAACAGGAATTGAAACTAATGAGTCTGAAGGCGTTGAATGCCACAAAAACAGTTTCCTACTTTTATTACATTTTTAAGTCAGAAGTTTAGAGTTCTGACTTAAGCTTGATCCTTCAGATGTCTTCTTAAAGCCTTCATCCTTCGGGGATCTGAATTAAAGCCTTTACCCTTGAACTTCGATACCTATCGATGACCTGGGCAACAACTTTGACTACCTGGCTTGACTTTGTTAATCGCCGATGAAGTGCTTTGTATGGCGCCGAGGTTATTCAGCAGATTACAATCTATTAGGTATTCAGTATATAATACATTACATTACTTGGACCTCTCGTCTTCTTTCTACTCTTCTCTAAAATCTTTCCTCTTTGGTCGTGGTTAAACTATTAGCACCTCTTGAGTAGATTTCTGGAAGAAGATATATATATAAAGTTTCAGTGATTGATTGATTGAATGGAGCGTACGTCCCATGGATGTTCTGATGTACCTATGTATGCAGCTTCGTCTCCCGATGATGGATTAATTAAACGATTTGAATCTCGCCCTATACAGAAGACGCAGAGGGTTTTAATAGGGTGAAAGGTACTAAGACGGGCAGAGGTGGGACCGTGGTTAAGTATGTCACCCTTAAATTCATTAAATAGCGAACAAGTTCAATACCAAACTGGCGCTATAGAAATGCGTCGCATTCAGCATGAAAGAGTTGTAAACTGTTACTCACCGCTATTGAGAAGAGCGAGACAGCATACGCTCAGAAAGGCAGCACAGACGAGAAGACAAAGCAGAAGGCAGCGCAGAGAAGACATCCTATGGCATAGTCCAAGAACACGCTGGTTCCCTGTAGGACGAATTCGTCCACCAATCGGTTCCTACAATTTTCCGGTCTCTGTCGCCGATCGACTCCCGTGCAATCACTAGAAACGGACGATCGATTGACGGTCACCGAAACTAAGCATCATGGGATTGATGGGGACTCTTTGGAGAATAGCGTAATAGCTCCCAGTGGCACCAACCATGCACAGACTATAGACACCAAAGAGTAGAACGCTTCTTCAAGGTCGACATCTTCTAGTCGAGGATTATTCATCGATCCTCAACTGAAGTCAGGAAATCGAAGCGTAGGTGTGGTTTGAGCCTTTTTAAAAGGTCGATTGAGCGCATTGAATGTAATCTGTAGGCCTATTCAACTGATCTCCTGGTTTTATGACAAGAAGGACGACACCCGTTTTTCCTGTTTCGTTTTGGTTACATAAGCCACTACGTAGTACAAAAAATGGCTTTTGTCTTGTTCACTTTCCAATGTTGACAGAAACAACTTTGAATAGGTTATCATCGTAATTAGTGCTTCAACCTTTTCGTTCTTCTGTCGCAAGAAGGAATTAAATTTTGTCGTTATCGGTGAAATGATTGGCGAGGAATAATCAGGTCCCGAATTTTCCTTCATCAAACAACTAAAAATAAGATACAAGACATACATTTAAACTAGGTCAAATATTAACACTTACGACCATAATTATGTCATAATTATACATCTATATACTATTATTATTTTTCCTCTGGAAGTTACTTCATTTAACCTAGCGATAAGGTCTGACCATATTTCTTATTTTACAGCGACAAGCGCCAGACGGAATGCAATTCTTACAAATTTGACGGCAAGATGTAAATTCTCCTCTACCGCACGAGTGCGCCACTTGTCAAATGGTCATTGCGACGGACTAGTCTATCGAATCGCCAGAGGGGTGGTGGCATCTGACGGACGGTGAGATGTATGAGGCGGTGACCACGGTGTAAGATATACCTTACACCATGGCGGTGACCAAGCAGCGCGTCGTCAGTCATGGCCAGCTGATAAACTCATAAACTAATGCATCTTCAACGATTACCATCTATACGCCAAATAACCTTTTGTTTAGGCTAAACTGTAATTGTAAATATGATAATTACGCGCGTGGGTCTACAGCTCAAGGCATCAACCGATGACGCCACAGTCATTTATGTTTATTCAGGCACTATACTACCAGCATTCAGTAGCTTTCTCTTTAGTAACTTTCGCTAACTAGAATTCCTTTGATGAAAGCAATCTATTATCTTTACGAGATGTAATGCTGTTGTAATTGGTTAGTTGCATTTTGACGACATTGTGCGTTAACATAGGTCATTAGCGTCGCCCTTCTCCTTAACCTTAATGCAGACTTGGGATTGCAACTGTCAAAGTGCAAACAGTGACATTGCAATACGGCCAGTACCTTTGTAGGCCTATATAGCTGCAACTAGACAGTTAGCTTCAAAATAAAACTAATCGGAGTCGCAACTTGTACTAGCTAATAAAATATGCTAGATTGTTAATATGGACAGAAATTTATCAATAAAGCAAGCAATGCATAGGTTGCTTATTGGCATAGGCCGCATAGCGTATGTCTACGGTAAGACGTACAAGACATAATTGGAGAGATTCTGCACTTTCAGTTACTCCAATGTTTTACGACCATGGACAATGCCAAGCTTCTAAACTACTCGCGCGAAAACAATTTTAAACAAGTCAAAGTCTTATATTATTTAGCAGCCTCTCTGGCAATAGTTTTACAAGGACTGCAAGCCAAGTGTCGCGCGTGCTTGAACTGAACCTTCCAACACTATGCTATACATTGAAACTCACACATTGTTTTGCATGCGATGTAGGTTAAATGATATCCAGGTTCACACTTCATTCGATAGAGAGAATTACTGTTGCGCTTCAACAGACTAGCGACAGTTCAATCGCTAGGTGGCGGTGCGCTTAGGCTTTGCACAGTCTTGTGAGAAGAATTTCTTTCAAAGCGTTACCATCGGAATGTAGGACCTTCCACTATGTCTGTAATTACACAGCACATTTTATTCCTATTATGAATAAAATATGTCGGGTAATTGATCCAGCCCATATCATGTGGTCAACGCTTGCTCATAAGGTGGTTAAGAGTAACAATCACTTGATCCCAGAATATCAGTAATTTCTTTTGGCCTATACTTAACACCTGCCCGTATGGAGTCTTTTGCATTCAATGACGTCGTAGGCCTATGGGCCGGATTAGGCAGAAGCCAACTATAGCTATGGCTTAGGGCACCGGGCTGAGGAGGAGCACGCCATCCCAAATAAAAAATAAACGAGGTACCTGTAATCAAGGAAAACAAAAAGAATAAAACAACTGCTGTCACAATTTTTTATTTTGAAAGTCTTGTGCTATCTTTGGGCTGATTTAGTATTTGTACTAAATTAACTGGACTGAACATTCTCTGTTTCTCTCTGAGTATAATAACAGCCGTGTGCCTTATATTGTCTGCCTGTTGTGAGAATCTTATAAGAGAAATTAACGAAAAAAGTGCATCATAATGGTCGCCTTTTAGGTAAAGACCATAAAGTATTATAAAAAAATGAAATTAAATATAATTTAAATATTTTTTTATTATTAGGCTGTAGCATGTTTCTATAAAACAGCGATTTACATTTTCAAAATTTAAGACGCAGCTACCGTGAAAACATCAGGCTTACACGAAGTTCCGAGACTTGATGGTTTCCGAAAAAACAGAAAGAAGCCGACACTACAGAGTTGGAACCATCAGACCGTGCCATTTCTACCACCGAAGGCGGTGCTCTGGAAGCTCAGCTTCAGGCTGAGCCTCTAGACCCACTAATTGGTGTTCAACCACAGAATATATAAAGCGTAATAACTGTGCATTGTGGCACTGTTACTTTGGATGCACTATTTTATTTAGTGTTTAGTCAGATGCTAGTTATTTTGCTGATCATCATTTAATCAAAGATTATTGCCTTTCGATGCGATCAGGAGTTAGATTTTCGAATATTTTGTCTGGAGTAGACCTACTCCATTAATAGTGTAGCCTAATGTTCAACTAGATTTTTAGGCATGAGCTTACCTCCCTTGTATAGAATTGGTCAGATAGAGAGACGACAAATTAGACAGACGGCCTACACCAGAATAAGATCCAATGTAAATGGTTCTTATAATGTGTGTAGTTCTTTGCCTGTTATTTAACCTTCGTTGCTATTGATGCCTGTAACACGTGAGTGCTCATCTTTATTTTGTAGATGCGATGTCAGGAGGCTCGGGACAAACAATTGCCACTCCTTAATCTCTTCCGTAGACCGTGGACACATTGCACAACCGACTGAAATCTGTGGACGTTCGTCGCCGTCTGTGTTGAAGCTTGCCAACAACGGTTCCATTAACACCTCGTATGGCCGGCTCTGTGAGTTCTTTGATTTCTGTGCTTTGATAGACTTCAAGAATTTCCTTTTAGAGATCTGGCCTAAGTTAGTGCATTTTGCTTCTATGTTACAGGATACGCTAAACGCACAAGATAAACCTTGGGGGATAAAGGTCGAGATTAACTCCATCTTGACGCATTTTAAATTGTCTGATTGATTGTGCCATTCCATCTTTCTGGCTCTAGTTCTGTACGTCCTGTCGAGTCCTTAGGACCATCCCAGTCAGTCCATCATCTGACAAACGGTCAGTCCTTCGTTCACCCGTCCGTCAGTTCGTAGTCCATATCCGACAACCGTCCTTCGTTTATCCATTCTGCAAGTCCGTTCTCCAGACCGTTTGTCCGTTCGACCGATCCGTCCATTCATCCAGCTGTTCATCCGTCCGTTGGCCTGTCTATAGACCGATCCATTCTTGCGTCCATCCTAACTTATCCTAACCGATCACCACGGTTTGTTCAATCGTATCTGGCAGTCAGTCTTTCTAATGCGATTGCCCGTCCGTTTTAGTCGATCATCGGTCTACGGCATAGTCTGTCGTCACTCCATGCATTCGTCCGGCAGCCTATATGGCAACAATGGTCATCTTGAGCAGTCTTTATAAGACTTGAAGCATTTCTTTCGTACTATTTCGTATACTAATGCGCCATGCTGCTAGTTGTGACGACCTTCAAACAGCGGACAGCTGTGTTGCCTTCATGCAAGCTCTGTTTGCTACTTATTACATTGTCGCTCGCCTACATTAACTCATCTACTGCTGGCTTAGGGCCCCATTGAGCCTTAATCCAGCCCTGATCGTGGGACAATGAGAATATTTTCCAGCCAGTGGCGGGTCAGGGCCGAATGAGCAAAAGCAAAATAGGGATAGGTGTTTGGGATGAGGCTCGGAGAACCCGTCACCAGAAAATCTTTACAAAACTATATCTTAAATGGTGTAACCTTAAAATTCGAATAACGAAATGAAACTTATATCTTAATTTCAATCTTCATTATCAGTCACGATATCACATTAAACTCTTTAAGACTGATAAATAACACTATATGAACTTTTACTTTCATAATTATTGTGTAGTCTTTAGGCTTTGTTGGCCTACATCGTATGCCCAGATGAGATTTTGTAGACATTAGGCCTAGGCCTATATGCCTAATTTATTAACTCAACGTTATGTCCGAGTTTTTCGTTTCCAGTTCGTAGCTCCGCATTTTTTGAATGATTGTGAATTGCTAAAACACATTCAACATTTCATAACAACTTTATCTTGGTAATTTTATGATAATATTATGATCTTGGAATTTCAGAAAGTGGAAAGTGGTAGCACTGCTATCCACCCTTGGCGCAACATGGACTCGTCCTTAAGTTTTGAACCGTGTTTGTAAGGGACATCGAAGACGCGTACCGCATATAATATATATGGACAAATTGTTGCGATTCTCGTGAACTAGTTAAATGCAGACGAATTTAGCTAATTAGTTAAATTGAAAAGCGACAGAAAATATGCGCGTGATACTTAAACCTGCCATAATTATCAGATGTTGATCGCAAATGACGAATATTTACAGCGGACTGGATGAAAAGAGTTTGCGTTGCAAGGTACATTCCGCCACCCTTCTTAATTTTTTATATTTATTGTCGATTTTTCCGCGGATGTAACTGGAAATCACAGCAAACTAACGAATCAGTTAGTACAGAAAATCAAACAGGCGAAAGTGCAGTATAGGGGTACGTGTATACGGGCGTCGTGAATCGTGATGGTCGTTTAGGGCCAGTTTAGGCGTCGTGAGAGTCGGCTTTGGTCAGGATAAGTTAGTGTCGTCATTGCAAAATATCATACCTTCTGCGCAACCGCAGCAGCATGCCAAAAGATACCGTACGACGCATATACGCATCCCGATACTGCACTATCGCCATTAAACCATCTATACCAAGTTCGGCCATCTTTTGCAAGGGTACACGTGCGAGTATTTGCCTACCTAGGCTACCACCGCATAATTGGAATTCGATTTCTATGTCGTTGCTATTTACCAAAGATATCTATCAATTTTTGACTACATGCCGTTTCTCTTCAAGTGAAATTTTGTTATGATGTTACTTGGAAATGTCCACTTGAAATCTGTAATTTAATACGGGGTTATCCAACTAAGTTTTATATCACTGCTATAGGAACTAGAATATGTCCACTGTTGCATTATTTGTATTTAAATTGTTTCTGTACAAAATGTATTAAATAAGTTATTTTTTAAAGTAAACTGATTACGATATTTGAATATTTACAATAAAATTAGCGAGTCATATATATGAACAGTTACTATAACATTATTGATTCATTCCGAAGTTTTATATAGCGCCTCTTCAAAATAAGGTTACTCAGAGGTGCTCCCAGCTGTGCCATGGGCAAAATGAAATGATTTCACCAGTTTATAGAAGTAGAGAATTATTACAGTGGACAAGCCAAAGAGATATGGGAGCCAATCAATGTTGAGGGAGTGAATGAAAAGTGTATTGTGTATATATATATATATATATGGAAATATATATGGAAATATGATATATGGAAATATATATATATATACATAAATATATATATATATATATATATTTATTTATGTATATATATATATATTTCCATATGTGGACATGTGCTGCTTGCTGCATGGTTACCTTTTGCCTTTGTAAAAAATAATTAGTGCATCTCATGTATGAGCAATGCTCATGTTGGATGCAATAATTGAGCATATAATAATTATTATATGCAAATATCATGGACATGCGTGAAATGATGTTCTTGTTTGACTGGCTGTTGGCTAAGTGTGTATTTATGTCTCTCCTGAGGCAGATTGCACCAAGAAAGGTGTGGCATTATGTATTTTGTGTGCTTGTATATGCATGCATATTTTTTTACAAGTATACAGAAGTATATGTGAGCATGTATATATGTATACATATATTAGTACTTTTCAATGTGTGGAATGTGCATTTGTATGTGTGTATATTTTCTTGATATGCAATGTGTAAAAATTATCCACAATATTCTCTTTAAAATATATCAATTAGTCTACACATGTATACATAGATGTTGTGTTTGTATGTTCTTATGTTTGCGTATGCCTGCATAATTATGTCCATGCCATACTGTAGCTGTGTGTGCATGTATGTGGGAGGTGAAACAATGGCCTGAGTGCATGGTCTAGCTGAGCTCTTTAGTCCACTTATTGGCCTGCAGTCCTTGTAAGACTAAAAATGCAACGACACCGTTCCATATCGAAGATGATTTGGTGTCACCCTCCTCCTTTCTGCAGGCTTGGGACTGGTGCTGTCAAAATCGAAACAGTGGCGGAGTTGTAAGACTAATTTTGTCACTCTGTTAAATAATACAGGACATGCGTTTGATGAGGTCATGCCCTCGGTCCGTCGGATGGAGTCCTCTGACCAGAGGCTGAAGCTGAAGGTCCCCTTGCCACACACCTTGATTGTCTGTTGCTGTCCATGGCTGCAGAATAGAGGTCTTATGGGTGTAATTGACCTTACAGCCTGCTTTTGATGTTTCATGTTGCTGAAGGTGCTTTATAAATTACAGAATGGTATACCTGCTCTATTTAACACCACCACTGCCTCACCTGTGGTGGTGCTTAAAAAAGCTGAATTCTTTCTAGACTTGCCCTAACTAAATTTAAATCAGACAGATTTTTCATTTTCCATGTGATTTTGATGTCTCAAATTGGCAGACGTTTCCTTCATTAGCTGACCAGTCTTCAGCTTCTGCAACATCTGCTCCATGTTCTTATATATACAGCGCAGCATCCCAGCACATTTGGCACGCGATGTGCAACGTATGGCCAATGCACATGTTGCACGCATATTTCTCATATTTGTTCGTGTTTAATTCATGAGGCGCCGCTTGGTGGGTTGAATTCCGAGTTATAGTTGGTCTGATTGGGGGCAATGGATATGGACCTTTTGTAGTGTGTCACTGACTCACAGCCGACGTGGTGTTATGATGTTTTAGATGAGATAGACTTTAGAGGAGCTTAATAATCTGTGAGAATACATTGCTGCTCAGAAAGGAGGTATTTGAATGCAAGTTAAAGTTGGACAACATGATTGCTTAGGTCTGGTAGAGAGACTTTGTTTTGTTACTTCTGTGAACTATTAGAGAATTGGATGCGATATGAAAACGCAGTCTTCTGTTTGAATGAGAAGAGCCGTGTGTTCATTCTTCAGTTTCATCTGGTTGTAATCGGCTGTATATAAATGACCATAGACCTTAGCATAGGGCAAATGGAGCATTCCTTATGGATGAATGTTGGTGGAAGCATTAGAGGTGCGGTTTGACTGAAGCCGGAGAGTCGGAGACACCAGTCATGGAGCTGATATTCGATGTTCCTGTTGTAAGGCGAAAAGTGGAGATACATTGGTTGGAACATGTCTGGGTGGTAAGTGCAGTCAAAGGCCTCTTTAAGATCTATGAATGAGCATTTTAGTCAATCTGTCTTTGAAGGACGTTTATTAAGATCTATCAAATCTTTCTAGGAAATCTAATGTTTAGGTCTAAACGTGTGAGGTATCGTTTAGATGGTAGATTACTGTTTCAGTAGAATCGTGTAGTTAACGGTCAAAAACCATGTTTAGTTATATGAATAGCTTAGTGGATAAACCTTCCATTCCAGTCAGATGTATATTGGCTGTCTGATGGTAAGACGTTTAAGTGACCTGATTATTTTGATGTAGAAGAATCCATTTACGGTGTCCTTAAATTTCTACGGATAACATAGTGGAACATTGGAATGAGAGTGATACAGTGGAACATTTGAATGAGAATGATACTATAAGGGGCAGTCAACATGGATTACCAGAGGCTGATGTATCAAAAAGTTTTAATCAACCTGGGGCATAATAAGAAGGACTATATATTAGTCACCATAGACAAGGCTACAATACTGAGGTTATACAAACCTAAAACAGGACATGTAAAACTGGAGAATTGTAAAGACGAGCTAAAAAAGTAATTGGCGCTACAATGATTTTATCTGAGCTATGAGGAAGGGTTGAAAAGGTGTGGACTAGCAACAGTTGAGAGGAGGAGCAGAGGAGATATAAACGAAACATACAAGGTTATTACTGGAAAGGAAGAGGTATTCAAAGATGTTCAATCAATTAGAGGCACACAAGAAAACTGGAGGACAGAGGTATAAATAATTTAAGAAGCCGAGAGGACCGAAATTCTTCAGCGCAAGAGATGTAGACTCGGGGGGGAAGGCTTGGATGACAGTGCTGTCTCAGAGGACACTGTCATGACTTTTCAGAGGAGGTTATTGTTAATGAGCTATTCCAGGTGAATTTGCATTGGTTCTGACACAGACTGTGGTTAGGAACCATATAAAGCTCTTAATGGTATGTTTTTTTAGTTTTTACCCTTGCAGCACCCACGGCCAGCTGCTGTGAAGGATCTCACCCTAGTATGGGGTCATTAAAAAATGAGCAGAGTCGAAGGCAAACGTGTCAATTTACATTTACTGCCTCATGGTCGCAGAAGCTACAAGGCTACCTGCCTCATCTGCATGGTATAATAGCATTGGGGTGTCTTGTGGTCTTATGAATAAAATAATTGATCTACTTACAAAGTCCACTGAACTAATATGTACAACAGGAATATTTAAAAAATTAATTATAGCCTGACTATGGCACACACACACACACACACATATATCTATTTATTTATAGTATGCTCATAATTACATACATACAATCATACCTCTAAAGCTGTATATTTAACTTAATACAATTATACAAATATGTATGTAGGAATAAATATATATATGTAAATATATGGTACTTATTTGTACAATCATGCATCATACTGTGCATTCATGCATCACCGGTTATTGCTAAAGTTTGGGTGCTACATTTGGGTGCCATATTAAATTGGGGTGCTCAAATGAGAGGTCAGAGGCTCAAATACCCACCAGGGCAGAAATTTGGCTGGAGATTTCTGTTCCATCTGCACACACACCCCTCCCCACATGGCCAACTCAGCTAGAATGAATACACCGACCACACACCATTGGTGAGAAGATGAGATGGTGAGGAAGTGGATTGGCAAACCGCCCTCATATGACAAGGCCAGGAAAATGCTCATGGTTGCCTCTCTGGACAGCTTATGGGATGAGATTGCTCTTTTGAAATGCCTGCCAACCGTCATCAGTTCTGAAAGCTGGACCTGTACCTGAGTTGATATACCTACAGTTTCATGCTTGTTGCACAGAGAAATAATTATATACAGAACGAGAGGATGGCGTACAGAAGAAGACAAACAGACAAACAAAGGTTGTCGCAGACAGAGACACAAGCAGATATAGCCAGAGTACAGACACAGTGGGACCTGATACTGAAGGGTTTTGAGAAGCAATCGACTGCTGTGGTGCGAACAAGATAAACACGCCCTCCTCTCTAATCCTTAGGATCACAGTGTTTTCTTAACCCCAGCTCATCTCTCCCACCACCCCACTCCCTACCTAGGCATTTGGCGTAAGGTTAGCCGTTACCGCCCTTAATACCCTAAGATCACCAACCTAAGCCCTAACTCATCTTCATATTCACTACATTCATGGTCCTGAAAAGACCAGCTGAAGTCCTAATATAGCCAAAGCCTCAACTTGAAGTTTACATGTTTCATACTGATAATTGCACACACACACACACACATTCATAAATGGCCAACGCACAAAAGCACACCAGGGTGAAAAACATCCCCATTGTTACTAACATATCGCCCTACTAAGCGCCCTTGGCTGCGTTACGGCGCTTAAGAAATCGTTAGTTTAATAATAATAATAATGATAGGGAAAGTAACGCATGACACGTGACCTGAAAAGTGGTCGCACCATTTCAATCTGGCCGGCCAAAGGAACGGATCATCTTCCTGGGACGCTCTTCCATTCAAAGGGGTTTCTTAGAGGTTGTGGTACTCATTGTTCCTTTCAAAGGGATTTATTAGAGGTTGTGACACTCGTTGTTCCATTCAAAGGGTGGCAAGAATCTCCCACCCATCACTTAACTGAAAAAGTGAGCAGGGTTGAGGCCATACACAGGTCATCTCTTGAGAGATTGAAGACCTTCCTTAGACGGGCCGGTCACTCTGAATAGCCTGCTACGAGAGGTGCCGTACAAATGTCCAATTGTCCATGAGATAAGATGAGATCATATGTAATAAATGGGGATGTTTTCCATTGTAATGATTCTATGACATTCCACTGCTGTTTATAAGGTGTTATTTGTACATTTTGGAGGTGTGTTTGCTGTCATGCTATGTTATTTTTATGTCTTACAGAATTATGTTAGTTACAGGTTACAAAATATATTGCTTGTAATGGTATGCTGGTACATTATAATGTATAAAATTAGAAAGATTGGTATTTGCTTTTATGGTATCCATGGATGTTACTTGCTTGCTGTTCTATGGCATGTGAGTTACTTGTTGTCGTATGTGATTTCCTGTTCTATGGCATGTGAGTTACTTGTTGTCGTATGTGATTTCCTGTTCTATGGCACGTGAGTTACTTGTTGTCGTCTGTGATTTCCTGTTCTATGGCATGTGAGTTACTTGTTGTTGGATGTGATTTCCTGTTCTATGGCATGTGAGTTACTTATTGTTGGATGTGATTTCCTGTTCTATGGCATGTGAGTTACTTATTGTTGGATGTGATTTCCTGTTCTATGGCATGTGAGTTACTTGTTGTCGGATGTGATTTCTTGTTATGTTATGTCATGTGGGTTGCTTAGTATAGGATCCTACTTGCTGCTTAATATATAATTTACCAGCGTTTCAGCATAATTTTTCTTTGTCATGAAGCTGGACGAGAGCACTGATTTTGATGAACGTCGGCAAATAAGAACAATTATTCGCCAGAAGAAGAAACACGCCAACACCATCACCATTCCGTGCGGTATCATTAATCTGGCGCCAAATGATGGCAGTGAAGCTGAACCGTCAATCCAGAAGGTTCCTTGGAGATCCTCCGGACTCTCTGCCAGGGATTCTGAGCCACCTGCGATTCCGCCAAGACGGTACTGCCACCTGAATCAGATTGGTTCAATGTCGCTGATCAACCGTGCGCTTGATCTGGATCATCAGCGGAATGATCGACAGACTACCATTCGGATCCAGTGTTCTGACTTACGGGGAGAGAGTGCCAAGACTGTGAAGTCATGGGTAGGTGCCATTAGGTCAGCTTATACCATCCTTTGTTGCCCAGATGCGTTTCTGGGGTCAGATGACTGTTGTCTGCCTGTCTGATGTCTGTCTGTCTGTCGGATATTTCTATTCCTTCTGCTTTCCAAATTACATATAATATTGACAACACACTGTCGGTGGAGGATGAGACAGTAAGAAAGCGGACTGGCCACAGAGCCTCATATGCCGAGACTAAGAAAGTGATGTCGTAATATCATACCCGTGGCTGCCTCAGAATAATTGAGGGATTTCTTTCCTTAAATACTTAACAAGTCATTCTTGACACATGCTGCATGCTCACGCATTCTAATCTAAACTCTGTTGAGCAAACATTTTCAAACTGTCTTTGGATGCGCTTGTTCAGGACAGTTTGATTAACATGCGGGCAGCACACTTGTGAGATGGGTAAACCATATTATGTTAAATATCTTGATGCTTATGTACATAAATACATATACACATGCAGTCATACACCCATTCATATGTACATGCCTGTTGCTTATGTACATGCGTGTAGTATGCACGCAGGCATATGCATACGAACACGCATGCCTGCATACAGGTACATGCATACATACATGCATAGTGCGCATAACAAATATATATAAAATATATGCATGCTTATACATGCTTGCATTCCTACATATATACATATATATATATTATATTGTGTTGTATTGTCTATTGCATTGTATTTGAGTATTTATAGAGCACCTTAAGTAGATACAATACAACACAAATTGTTATATGCATGTAGTCAATGAATGAGTAATGTTTTTGGGATAAAATTTTCCTTTTGCATAATGGGTTCAAATCATTACATATAATGATTTACAGGATTTTACAATAAGTGACTTGAAATCTATGTCAAGTCAAGGGTCATAACCTTGACCTCTGTGTTTTGTGAGTCTTTTCCCTGCGCTACACCCCTTGCTTCTAGCTCTGATAACAACCAGAATTTATCAGTGAGATTACCAGAGACTGGTAGTTGCTGGTACCTCTCACCGATAAATTCTGCTGGTTAGTAAGTTTATGTAGCGGACAACTGCTTGGTACGAGAATCAATGGAAGTCTAAAAGTCTTAAGATAGTTAGGACAATTGTCTGTTACCAGCAGAAACTATGGTTGGATGGTATCACGTGGGCACAAGGACATAGGGTTGACCAAGAACGTCTATAGACATTAACAAGTACATAGAAGCTCTTGGGTTGACTTAACCTTCCACTCCCTAGGGGACGACGGTAAAATGAGCAGTAAAACAAAGGGGTGCCTTATATACATTCAGCCAGAATTGACTCCTATTAAACTTGTTATCTGCTGTACTACATAATTTTAATCTTTCTATGTACTGGGCAGTTTGGATTAATAAAAGTATTATTATTATTATTATTATTATTATATTAATTTTATTTATTTCATTATTAAATAATTATTAATTATTATAGGTAAATTTATTGTTATTATTATTTTTATTTTTATTATTATTATTATTATTAGTAGTAGTAGTAGTAGTAGTGGTAGTAGGTGGTGTAGGGGGTGGAGTAGTAGTAGTAGGGGAAGTAGTAATAGTAGTTGTAGTAGTAGTAAGTTATAATAGCTGAGAAGTATCCGTCCGTCGTACGTTCTACTGACGTAATTGAGGATTTCGCGTAGTGGCAGCGTCATCTAGCGAATGGCGCAGTAATAATTGCGGAGGAGGAAGAAGGGAAGGGAAGTGGGTAGGCAGGGTGTTGGGGAGGTTATTATGAACTGAACTGAACTGACTGCGAATTGACCGGACTGTGGACAAAAATTAGTGAAGTAGATGCATCAGAATTGGTGCGCTTCAATAGACGCTAGATAACTGTACGGGATCCATTGTCGGCTCTACAGGAGACAGGCGTGTATTGACAGGGCGTCCCAATTGAATCCTTACGTGATAAGGAAGATGAATGGTCGCTTCTTAAGGCAACAAATGACATTTGAACAGTTCTCAAGTCTCGACGTTCGTTTGGCGTAGCATAGCACAGCTCTAACTTACGTGACCTCTCCCAATTAGCCTACAGGCCATTTGATTTTAGAATACTGACGGAATTAGGAAGGCATTGAATTGACCTTTGAGCGTTCATGACTTTCGCAGTACCTCCCCCACTTGTCGATTCAATTTTCAATTCAATGCACGTATTGTTCCTAATTAATTGAAACCAAATGCAGAATTACTTCAACAACGGATCGAGGGACGCACGCAGCATCAGTAAGGCTAAGCCTAGTTCAGAGGGATGAATTGAACAGAGTAGAAGATGCCTAGGAGTAGGTGGAGGATAGTTTGGAACAGTGGAAGACTAGAAGTTCTTGTCCCCGGGTGCGTATACATAGCTCACATGGTTGGTATGCGGAGTAGCACCGACGAGCGGGTGGTATATGAGGCCTTCAAAGCGGTCTGCGTCTTCGCTAATGTCACTGGTCTCGTATGTCGATATGCACTCGGGAGACGCCGGTGTCCTGCATATACATCGCTCTCCGAAAATTTTCCATCTTCTGATGTTGGTTTAGTTCTTTGATCAGATTGATTCAACATGTTTCTAACTGACTTTTGGTTCTTGCTTCGAAATAAAGGGTTCTTTATAAATCTGTAGTTATCAATTTTGATTGCTCAGTAAATAATGAGAAGTACATGTGAATGCTATATTTTAGGGTGAGGTGAATTGATTACGGCAGTCTTTTGGTGTGCCAGCGGTTGCTACCTTGTGCAATTGATGCTGGCATGATAGAAATTACTAATCACAACAGCACAATTGCCAATGTGGAAAGCCGTCGGCAAGAGAGATCTCAACGGTCTACAGGGGATCATTTTGTTGGCAAGTTCATTTGCTTCTGTTCTGGCTGCTTGGAAAGCTGCCGAATACATTAAGACTTCCGCCCAGAGTCCTAGACTAGTCTACTAGTCCACCTACAGTGGTCCAATAGCTAGCCTTCAACCGGAGTGGGCCAGCTTCATGTGCGGCCACTGAATGTGGCTCCATGGGGACTTAACCGACGGTTTGTTTTTGTGACAGGTTTCAGATCAGACAGACAATGAGAAATGGGAAATCAGCAAAGACTGTGGACAGCATTCGTCCGCTGTGTCGAATTTTTCAGTGCAAAGAGGTAAAGGAGAAATTCATTTCCTCAATTCTAATCTAGTCCTACAACTTCTGTTTCCAATTTAATTTAATTGTTGCCCTTACAACTTAGGTGCTTAAATTGACATAATTTAATGTAATATAATGCCATCTGAGAAGTGTCCTCGCAAGTCACAAAGGTGCCAGACATGAACATGATACTCTGACAGACCTAAAATGACTCGATTTTGACATCAGATTATGATGTTACTTGAACTGAACATCAATCAATTCTCATGCTAAAATTTTGCTTAAAAGTTAAAAATAAAAATTGCTTAAAATTGAATGAGAAATTACAAGAGCCGCGGTCTGTTTTGTTATCTGGCACATTACCCTGGTCCATTGTAATAAGTAGTGAAGAAAAGCATTACTTTAAGTCAGCCCTGAGGTTTAAATCCATGGGTATGAAGTGGGGTTTGAAGCCTCAGCAACTTCTTTTACTTGGCCTCAGCGTATGAGGGCTGTTGGCTGGTCTTCCCTCTCGTCGTCTGTCCTCCCCGCCTCACACACCCCCATACCCACCCTCCCCCCGGACAATATGCCTTCAGTCATGAACATCTAGATGTTCCTATCTAGATGCCAATGGGTCAATATGCTCATCATAACCCAGGAGTTGGCTAGGGTGGGGCAACAGCTTCGACAGAAATCTTTAACGAAATTTGTGCCCTGGCGGTGATTTGAACCCCCTCTCCACATCTCACCTCTGTGATGTATTGAATGAATCAAGAAACATAATAGAGTTGTTGTCCAAATCAAGCACTCAGGCAGATTAGCTGGACTGTTGTGCTTGCGATTTTGTGTCGTCATGAATACTCGATTATTCATATAAAAAAAGACAATGATGGTCTCTTGATGATTGTACTGATGATGTTAGTGATGACTACAATGATAAAATAAAACAATACCAATAATTGTAATAATGACAACTGCACTCTGCCGAGCACACAATTGTTTTATGCGCCCTCTAGGTTTATTCTATTGCAATAAATATACCAATAAGATCAACATCAGCAAAGGGAAGGAGTGGCTAAGGTGAATGGCAACACTCCGTCAGGTAAGGTTGATTCCTGCTGCCCTCCCAAAGATCGTATCAGCCATTTATCTAGTTGGCATTGGTAAAATGCGCAGTACGACATATGGAACCATGCACGGTTGGTACACAGTTAAATTCGACTCCTGTAATAACTTATAAAACCATCCGTTTATACCATGACTTGTAATCGTAATAGTTACTTTAAAGGCATCTTGTTGTTGCAATCTAGGACTGCTACCCTCTGACCTTGGAGCCTGCCCACCTAAACCGTTAGGTTCCCAAACCCTGGAGATATCATTCTCTCATCCACAAACACTGACTCCTCTTGACATTATAACCGATTTCTCATATTAAATTCATTTTACCGACCTTGGGAAGCATATCACGTTTGAAACAATAAAACAATCTTGGTCTATCGGGGACCAGATTCTACTCTTCGCCGGGCTGTATGCGATGACATCTGGTGATGGATTGACGTATCAAATGTGGTATCATGTCTGTCGCCTGTCTTTGTGGCTGTTAGTCTGCCTATGTGTCGGTGGACCTGTCAGTCTGTACGTCGGTCGTTCTGCCTCTCACCTTCTGTTCCCTGCTGATTGTTTCATAGACAGACCAACAGACACACTTACCATTCATAGACTGCTGGTATTTGCCATCTGTCCGTGTGTCGTTCGCATGATTGAGTCTGCCTGCTTCGGCCCACTTGTCAGCCTATACCTCTGCCTTCCTGCCAGTCTGTTTATGCCTATGCCTGTCTGTGTTTGGATGTCTGCTAGCATTCTGCTAGGTTGGGATTTTCATACGACTGGTGTCCCATTAGGCTGTCTGTCTGTCTGTTTGTCTGTCCGTCCACCCACTTAAAACTGCTAATCAGTTCGTCCGTCCGTCTGTCTGTCTGCTTGCCTGTCTGTCTGCCTGCCTGTCTGTCTATCTATTTGTCTACCTTCCGGCCTGTCCGTCCGTCTGCCTCTCTGTCTGCCTGTCTGTCTGCCTGTCTGTCTGTCGTTTGTGGGGTCTCACTTGTCCAGCGATCCGTCTTCTCTCTGTGTTTATCTTTTGCTCGATGATGATGTCGCAACTGGAGCCGGAGCGACTCTTTCCAGTCGGAGTTCTTTATGTAGCTGTCGTCTGTCTCCCAATTCAGTTGATTGATCGAACGATTGAATGATTGATTGGAAAACCATCGATGCAGGAAATCGGTCTCTGCCTCTGGAGAACTTGTAGTCCAAAGTTATCTGGTGGTTATGTACTGGGAGTTGCTGCCCGATTACTTCTCAATCTTCACCTTCCTTAGAAGCGGGAGTGACCGACCGACCATTCAATGGGGTTAGTACAACGCTGGCGGGCACCGTCAATGCAAGACAGATCGGATCCAGGACGGTGGGTGGGTGTTAGTAGGGTGGACTTCTGTAACGGGAAGTCAGAGCTTTTTTGGGGGGGGAACGGGGAGGTTATGACTTATGATACAGCGTGTTATCCATCCGGAATTACCAGTTGCACAAATTCACAACTAATTACAGTTTTACATTAGACACAAGTCTTTTTAGTATTAATAATGTGATACATTGTTAAACGATGCATAACAAGACTAGCATCCTTTTTGTAAGTGACTATTGTTTCAGACCCATAATAATCAAGAACATATTTTAAAAGTAAACTTTGACCTTGTGAGAGTATAATTAAGTGTAACAGTGAGATCAATTACTGCATTGAACAGTAACTGACCCTTGAAATTACAGATTTACCCAATACAGACTGAGAGCTTTGACACTACACTAAACATGTCAGTCTTGCAATGGTGAAAAGTTTGGCCGATGTATGCATTTATTCATTGGCAATATTTCTCATTGGGATTACTTCATGATTTGATACCAAAATGTACCTTTTGTAACCAAAAATAATATCTCATATTGAGATTCAGAAATCTGCAAACTAGTAAGTAATGCACTAGTTTCTGTCTTCTTTTCCTCATAGTACAAAATTATGGGGCAGAAGTTGATTAGAGGGGAGTGCGAGGTATATAAAACTGCTAATCAGTAAAGTATCGTTAATCTCAGTTCAAGCAATTGCCCGAGCATTAGGTAATTCTTGTTACTTTGTACCAAGGGGTTTGGAGAATGATTCATTTTCTTATCCTCTCAGAAGTGAACGAAATTGCAAAGAAATCGTTTACTTTGCGACATTCAGGGAATTATTGTTGTTGATAGTCAGCCTCGATACCCGACTCTGGCAGATTGGTTGCGGGTGGTGCCACTGTTCGATATGTCATTTGGTCCAGGATTTAGTCTGCTCAAAATGGACTTTTGTCTCGTCTGCTGAGATGATTTGTTTTCACTGCTCATCTTTATTGAAGGCGTGGGAACCATGGGATCATTCACCGCCCTTCCCCGTTTGTATACGTGCCACACCCTTTAAGTTTCTCATATACAGGTCGTGATAGTCTGGGATTTAAATCTCTAAGGTAAGCCACGACCCCTATATAAGTTTGGGCAATCTGTTGGGGTAAAAATTAAACGTACCCTTGCTAAGTGGAGACAAACCCCAACACTGGACTGGTGCATTTCCAATTGCCAATGCTTCTTTTAGGGTTTGTAGTAGGCCTAATTACCTTTATAATTATCTCTATAATTACCTTTATATTTACCTTTATAGTTACCTTCATAGTTACTTTTATGCTTGCCTTTATAATTGCCTTTATGATTGCTTTATGATTATCGTTTTTCGATCTAAACACTGTAGGCCTAAGCAAGTGTGTTACCATTACCGTTTATCTTCACTACAAAGGCATTGCTCTTATGCTCTTATGTGGCCTCTGCCACATTAACATCATAGATCCTCGAGGCATGTTACTTTCCAGCAGTGGTGTCTGCTCCATTCGGACAATGCTTTCCAGACGGGATTGAATCAGACGCAGGCCATTTCTGCTTTCATTTCCGATGCAAACCAGACGCACTCTGTGTCGCCATCCCCTACACGATTGTGTTGCCATAGCAACGAACATTGATATGTGAGTTGCGATTGGCGATCCCTGGATCCTTGACTCCGTGCGTATGCCCAGAGATGTCAAGAGCGGAAGGAAACTAAAGAGTAAAATACCCCTGAAAATGATATGGGTTGGGGAGAAACTACAAGCGTTCTAGGCGGTCCAGTTATGCATTTCGTTCGGCTGATGAAATTAAATTGGTGGCAAAGGTATGTGTAGAAATTCAATTGTTTGTTTTGTCTTTGACTGCTTTTGTCTATTGTCGGACTCTGATTTATATTTGGCTTTGTCTGTGTGTTTGTGGGTCTGTCTGTCACTCTGTCTTTGTCTGTCTATGGCTGTCGTTCGATATGACATCCTGCTTTGTATTTATGTCAGCTTGTTTGTCTTTGTCTCTCTGTATGTATACCAGCATGTCTGTCTTTCAGTCTCTCTGTCTGTCAGACTGTCAGTCAGTGTGTCTATCTGCCTTTCTTCTTGTCTCTCTCTTTCCCATAATTTATCTTACCATGTGTTACCATGGGTTGGTTATTGTCCAAAGTTTTTTGTGTGGTGTCAGCAACAGCATGACAGAAGGCAATATTACTAATAATTAAGTTATATATATATAGATTTATGTTTCTTCCTCTTCCATGTATATATATATATATATATATGTGTGTGTGTAATATGTATGTATATATATATATATTATGCTTATTAGTAATATGCTTGTATAATGATAGGCTTTTGATAGCATATAACTGGAGAATGTGTCTGAAGGGTTTTCCTGTCGAATGAGACTTATTCTCGTAATCTCGTTGGGACATCACTTTAGTTAGGCTTCTTGACTCCACACCTGGGGTTGTATGGAGTCGATCTATCTGTCTCTTGTTCTAGTACGCTGGTTTCATCCATTACACAGTGGTCGTATAAAAGCGTCCGTTCACTTCCGGCGTGTTCGTGACTGTACAATAGTGGAGAATCAATCAAGTTTACTGGAAGAATGACCTCAGATTCGTTAACCTGACTTAATTAATCCATGTGTTACCATTTCAAGTTAAGCCGTTTGTGATCAAACCTTATTTCGGATTCCGTTAATTGTTTAGGCTCAAACAACTATCATAGTTGTTGTTGTTGCGCTTGCTAAATATCCATGATCATCATGATAATGGATATTTAGCAAGCGCAACTCATCCTATTTCTTCACATCTACCTTCACCTCTTCCTCCAACTCCTCTCCTTCCTACACCTACTTCCTCGTCTACGTCCTCTTCCACCTCCACATTTAAGCCGGCAGCATGTAAAATGTTTCTATTACGACCTTCAGAATACGAGCGCCACCTACCGAACTGAAATGAGTCTAGTTAACATTACAGAAAATATTTCCCTCGCGACACTTCTCTTCGTTTACACACGCGCCCACACACACACACGCATCGCACACACACGCGCGCACGCACGCACCCACACACATCACATATATACACGAATATATTATTGTATCATTACTTTCAATTTTAGCATACCCAAACCATTGAAGGCTTTCAGCCAATATACTGCTGCACACGTTTCGTCTAAGTGTCGGTTGGGGAAGCCAGATCCCAACAGTGTTATATTACATCGTGGACTCGGATGGGGCGTTGGCGAGAGTACTCCTCTAGTTCCCATCGGATCTGCCATTGTCGGACAAGTGACCTTGTTTCCTGCTGACAGGAGCGATGATTTAGTGGCGCAGAATAACTGCATCCTTTGCGGGAAATGCACCTCAGAGTCAGAGATGCACTTTGGGGCGAATAAAATAATGTTAATACGCCTCTCCGATATATATCACAGCGCCATGATAAAGACTTCAGAGTCAAAGGAGACACACCTACACACACACAGACACACACACACCCACATACACACAAAAACACAATTATGTGTACATGGCTTATATTCCAGATCTATATCAAATTAAGACCTCATAATGGTGGCATGGATGTTTCGTTTCGTGTGAATATTATTGTTGTTGAGTGAATCATTTATGGAAATTTATTTGAACTGTCGGCGCCTGGCTTTGATCAAGGACGGGCGTGAATAGAACGAATGCTTTTGCCGGATGTACATTTAAGACCAGTTACATAGGACTGTTACTGGCTTATAAGCACCCCTCGCTCGTTTACCGTGCTAAATTGTTCACTGGATTGACAAATGATTTATAATAATAAAATAATAATAAATTAATAATAATAATAATAATTTATTATTATTATTAATATCTATAGTAATAACAGAGGACGAAACCTGAACATCCGGACAACGATTTTAACACGTCAGTAATCTTTATAAGTCCTTGGGGAATGAAGTACCTCAGTGCAAGAAATAATAATAATAATAATTGTAGCTTGTTGTTATTATTAATGATAATAATAATTGATAAATAATAGTCTCTAAGTCCCAGGGAACGAAGTACCTTTGAGCAAAAAATGAAATAATAACTAAGCCTATAGTCAGAAGTAATAATATTTAATAGTAACAGTATTTTAGTAATGTAGAATATTACATCATAAAATAGTAATTATTATTATTGCTATTATCATTACTTTATGTAAATATTATGATCAATGACAACGATCAATGATAAGATTAGGCCTACATGACCGTTAAGCAAGCGAATTATGTATTACTAGCTCTCAACCTCGTGAAGAATCACGGGTCGGATAATATTTTAGCTCACGATTCAATCGCAACTGGCACTGTTCGTTCTAGCGGTTAACCCGTGAATAATCATGGGTCATACTTGATTTTAACGTTGCTATAGTAGTGGTGAAGACACTTTGACGCAGAGCTAAAATAGGCCTACACATTAATTTAACGAAACGGTCGACGAACTGTGCGTCACCTACTGAAACACTTCAAATTCGCAGCGGTCAATAGTAAAATATGAAAACAATACACATTACCCATTAAGTCTCCGTTTAGTTTGAATAATTGCAAATATACTTACATTACACAATGAATTTAACTTTAATAACTACATATATAGTTACGTAGACGCGAATAAAAATTGTTTACAGTGACATATGCGTTCCATATTGAAGTCAACTTCTGTTCAATCACGCACTTTTGCGCCGCAAAATCTAGGTCAACTTTAAATATTTAGGTAAAATTATTATGTCCAATCACGCGACTTATATTCAACTTCTGTCCTATCACGCGCCGTATAAGTGACGGACAAAGCACGTGACTTAGGTAATTATATAAATAGATTGTAGTTGATATCAACCATTTCCAATGGCCGCTTTCAATCACTATTTTCACCGTTTTTAAAAGTTATTTCAAGTTCGGTTGATGCATCGAATTTCTGGTGAGATACTAGGAACCACTTAAATTCATACAGTAAATAATGCGATTTAATCGGCTGCCGTTTCGTTGGGTCTAGGACTCTGGGGAATTCTTGATGGTAAACCGATGGTAAAATCAGTCACTCGTATTATGACTTTAGAGCCGGGAAGCTCTGTTGGCGCCACGATGATGTCGGTGGCGTGGATTTTATCAACTGAGGTCGCTAGGAATGTCGGGAGTTTTGGGGTTGATGTAATACTTCTGGGATCTAAGGAGAAGCGGTTTTGTACGAAGGTCGATTCAGCGTGTCATTGGCGAGGTAGTGTAATAGACTATGTTTAATCTTCTTGGCATTTATATGGCACCAGATTTGATTCTAACGGTTTAGTGGATTGTGGAAACGCTTTTTTACAAGCTTCAACTGATGCATTTTATATAAAATGTATGTGTGTATGCATTTGTGTGTGTGTGTTGTGTGTCATTGTATACGTGTCTTCATGTATGTCTGTAGCCATGTATACTGTGCATATATATATATATGTGTGTGTGCTTGTATGTATGTATCTACGTATGTTATACAGTATCTGAGTATATAATTGCAAATGTATATGTATGAATGTTTGATGAAAAATTAATATCTATGCATATTTATTGTAAGTATGTTTGGATATGTGTGTGTAGGCCTATGTAGTCTGTAATCACTCTGTATAGTTCTGTGTTAGTGTTTGTATGTGTGTGTGCGTGTGTGTGGGTGGGTGGATGGGTGGGTGCTTGTGTATTGTTGTGTTTATATAATATATCTGTATATGCATCCAATTTTATATGTATGTATGTGTGTGTGTGTGTGTGTATGTGTGTGTGTGTATGTATGTATGTATGTGTGTATGTATGTATGTATGTATGTATGTATGTTGTGTACTTGCATTCAACTACTGAACAGTGCCTTTCAGGTCTCTCTGATGAGCTCGATAGTGACTTGATCGTAAAGGCGCTATAGAATTCTTCTCATTGGATTCCATTCAGATTCGGTTGCTGTACATGGTGAGAGATTATGTCCTTCGATGCTGAGGACATTAATGGCGATGCCGCAAAAGACGAATTTATATCCAGCCATCAAAAGAGGCCACTGCCAACAACAGTCCAAGATGCAATAGAGGTGTCGAAGATGGTTAGAGGATGCTTTGTGTTGCAAGACTGGTCGTGGCGGTTTATGGGAGGAGGGGGAAATGGGGTAGGGGCGGGAGGGGTTGGGTTGTGCTGTTGATGGTGGGTGATCTGCCCATTGGAGGACAATTAGCGAACAATAATCGTGCTCGGATGATTACTGACAAAGCCAGACGGATTCGGACAGAGACGGACACAAGCAGACGAACGGATATACAAAGACTACTATTCGGTTCGTACTTGGATCCGGCAAACAGTTCATCCAAATACTCGGATTCGGTACTCGGTGGAAATTGTCTACTCGGTTGTGCCCTAATAATTTTCACATTTAACAGGACAAACGGACGGACAGACACATGCGCGCACACACACATACACACCTACACACACACCTACACACACACACACATACACACACACACACGTATGACAGAAGCAGTCGACTAGATGCCTAGATGGATGATGTTGTGATGCTGTAACTGCCAATGTCATTTGTGATTGACTCGATTGAGATAATCTCAATAATTATGCATCAGTGCTAAACTGTCATGATAGTGATGATATTACCAGCCACAGCCATCCACCTGGTTTCGCAGACGATATGACGAACAGGTACAAAGGAACTTTGTGTCTGGCCAGAGGGGCCATTGAATTGTTATTGAGGGGGGAAGGTTGGGTTGCGGAGTCACTTCACTGTACTACTAATGACGTTGCGTCTCATGTTGACTTCATTTCCTAATGACATAATGACGCGGTCACGAGACCTTGTTCTACTGCAAGTCTGCTGTCTGTGTGAGCATCGCGTCGTTTTATCCTGATAGAAGCTGAACAGTAAATTGCGTCAGCAAGAAGTCTGTGCTAGGAAGATGGAAGGCTTTTTCTGGATTTTTTTCTGGATTTTCCATCATACTTCGTGAGGCCATTCTCTGCATGGATAGCTTAATTGTTGACTGCTGTGGGTTTTGTCCAAATATTAGAGGTTGGTTACATTTGTGATCTCTTGCGTATTTTCTTTGTTTCGGCATTTTTTGCTTTAAGGTTAAAATATAACCTGATTTGTTCATCCAGCCTTTATTGACAACGATTCTAAGATATATCCTTGTGGCCTTATATTCCATCCTGCTCCTCAGGCGACCGAATGGGGCCCTAAATTTGACTATGTTTACTATAATATTAAGAAGATCTTAGTTTTACGAATGATAATTTGGCATCGCATAGTGAAAAATACCAGTCTGGTTGAACCGATTCAAAACAACGATGGATTATTAATCGCAAAAATAGAGTATTTCTTCTGCGTCTTGGCCTGAATGCTACGGGAGGCATAGTTTGTGGGATCACCACACCAATCGGCACTGGTCGTGCGCGATTCGTGGTGATCACAGGCGACAAATTTCAGTTGGCATACTGCCGCCAAAAGGCCATTTGGCCTCATCCTTGTCCCTCTTCATCCTTGTCCCTCTTCATCCCTGTCCCTTTTCATCCTTGTCCCTCTTCATCCTTGTCCCTCTTCATCCTTGTCCCTCTTCATCCTTGTCCCTCTTCATCCCTGTCCCTCTTCATCCTTGTCCCTCTTCATCCTTGTCCCTCTTCATCCTTGTCCCTCTTCATCCCTGTCCCTCTTCATCCCTGTCCCTCTTCATCCTTGTCCCTCTTCATCCTTGTCCCTCTTCATCCTTGTCCCTCTTCATCCTTGTCCCTCTTCATCCCTGTCCCTCTTCATCCTTGTCCCTCTTCATCCTTGTCCCTCTTCATCCCTGTCCCTCTTCATCCCTGTCCCTCTTCATCCTTGTCCCTCTTCATCCTTGTCCCTCTTCATCCTTGTCCCTCTTCATCCCTGTCCCTCTTCATCCTTGTCCCTCTTCATCCTTGTCCCTCTTCATCCTTGTCCCTCTTCATCCTTGTCCCTCTTCATCCTTGTCCCTCTTCATCCCTGTCCCTCTTCATCCTTGTCCCTCTTCATCCTTGTCCCTCTTCATCCCTGTCCCTCTTCATCCCTGTCCCTCTTCATCCCTGTCCCTCTTCATCCTTGTCCCTCTTCATCCTTGTCCCTCTTCATCCTTGTCCCTCTTCATCCTTGTCCCTCTTCATCCTTGTCCCTCTTCATCCTTGTCCCTCTTCATCCCTGTCCCTCTTCATCCCTGTCCCTCTTCATCCCTGTCCCTCTTCATCCTTGTCCCTCTTCATCCTTGTCCCTCTTCATCCCTGTCCCTCTTCATCCTTGTCCCTCTTCATCCTTGTCCCTCTTCATCCTTGTCCCTCTTCATCCCTGTCCCTCTTCATCCCTGTCCCTCTTCATCCTTGTCCCTCTTCATCCTTGTCCCTCTTCATCCTTGTCCCTCTTCATCCTTGTCCCTCTTCATCCCTGTCCCTCTTCATCCTTGTCCCTCTTCATCCTTGTCCCTCTTCATCCCTGTCCCTCTTCATCCCTGTCCCTCTTCATCCTTGTCCCTCTTCATCCTTGTCCCTCTTCATCCTTGTCCCTCTTCATCCCTGTCCCTCTTCATCCTTGTCCCTCTTCATCCTTGTCCCTCTTCATCCTTGTCCCTCTTCATCCTTGTCCCTCTTCATCCTTGTCCCTCTTCATCCCTGTCCCTCTTCATCCTTGTCCCTCTTCATCCTTGTCCCTCTTCATCCCTGTCCCTCTTCATCCCTGTCCCTCTTCATCCCTGTCCCTCTTCATCCTTGTCCCTCTTCATCCTTGTCCCTCTTCATCCTTGTCCCTCTTCATCCTTGTCCCTCTTCATCCTTGTCCCTCTTCATCCTTGTCCCTCTTCATCCCTGTCCCTCTTCATCCCTGTCCCTCTTCATCCCTGTCCCTCTTCATCCTTGTCCCTCTTCATCCTTGTCCCTCTTCATCCTTGTCCCTCTTCATCCTTGTCCCTCTTCATCCCTGTCCCTCTTCATCCCTGTCCCTCTTCATCCCTGTCCCTCTTCATCCCTGTCCCTCTTCATCCTTGTCCCTCTTCATCCTTGTCCCTCTTCATCCTTGTCCCTCTTCATCCTTGTCCCTCTTCATCCTTGTCCCTCTTCATCCTTGTCCCTCTTCATCCTTGTCCCTCTTCATCCTTGTCCCTCTTCATCCTTGTCCCTAAGACCGTCCAAACAACCAGAAGCCATTTAGTTTTAGATCTTTGTGATAAGTCGATTGTAGACTAATTCGAGAAGACGTCTGTGAAATAATTCTTCTGGTTTGGCACTGCAGACATCCGACACTCAAATTAGAAATGCAGAGAGCGTGCGTGCGAAACCAATGGGGTGGGGAGGAAATGGATGAGATGGGGTAGGGCGCGGGAGGGCAGGGAGGGGATGCCAAAGGGTTTACTCTTTACAGGACAACAATTGCAGGACTTGGAAATAAGTAATTTGAACTCTGCGTGGATGAAGACAGCGTTGGACAAATTCCAAACAGTCAGACTGCGTGTTAATTGACCATCACAGACTCGACCGTTCTCGGTCATTAAGTGGATATAATATTGTGTATAATTTATAGTTATATATTATATAAATAATGTATATATATGTATATATATATATCTGTTCTCCCGGGATATTATATATATATATGTCGTATCTTAGATCTGGTGCATGATACCTAATAATCAGGCAAAGTGTCTGTCATCTATGCTATGTTATTGGTTACTTCAGTCTTCAATGTAGGTACGCATATACCTCATGATTATGCGAGTGTGTGTAATATATTTTTATAGCGTATATATAGTGACCGGCATATTGCTATATAAATAAATGCATGTTATACATATTATAGTTGTCTAGTGATTATGGTCTATGACGCCTAATTATCAGATTAAGTGCCTGGAATTTATACCATATTGGTTCAGTCTTCCATATGTGTACGTTTTGAAAATTCTAAATGGTAAGTTAGAAAATCCATCTGCTTAATATTATCGACAACTGTAAAATACATGTGACTATATTTATCACATAATTAATTCTCCCCGGGGATAGATTATTTTTATGGAGATTATTTATTTTACCCCCCCCCCCCTTCCTCCCCCCCCCGATGTATGATGAATCGATGAAGAAGGAGTAAAGTCTCGTGGAGACTATTGACAAAAAGCAGTATGATTACAAGTATAGTATGAACTAATGATGGCAAGTACAGTGTAAATTAACGATGGCAAGTTATCACAGGAGTCGGATACACTTGTCGGCAGCCATGCTAGGCGTCCGTCACGTTATAGGCCTACATCTAATTTAGCCAACGCTGCCGCCTAGCGAAAGAAGGACGAGTCTACCTTACGGGGGATACGGGTTGTTGCCTGAACGCTGGTGAGCGTCATCCCAATTTAGTCGATGCGGTCCCTTGTATTGCAGACCAGCGTCTTAGCATGCAGGACAAAAACCAGAACAAACTGTTCTATCGATTCCGCTGCTGGAATCGTTGGTCATTAGAAATTGACGATTGTAGTCTGGACGGGAAGAGGGGTGGCCAATGGGAAGGGTGGCCAATGGAAAGGGTGACCAATGGGAAGGGTGACCAATGGAAAGGGTGACCATTGACCAACGAAGCCAGGATCTGTCAAGCTGATTAAATTTTCCACTTAGTCAGCGATGGCTGAAGGGGTGCGTTCTTTGAGGCCACTCTGCTATAGGACGTGGACTGCTGTTCTTGTGGTGAATTATGCGATGGTTTGTGATTGGATTGGTGTTGGTGGTCGATGGTTTGATCTGTCGATCTCTCGGTTTCTGCAGATCCGGTTTATTTGGATGGCTTTTAGTTTAGGTGATACGGTTGAGGAGGATGTCGCCAGAAATTATTGATGCTCCATTCCGGTTTCATGTGTGTTTCAATGCATCGCTGTATCAAGACTGTATGTATAATTGCATAAGTGTGTATATTATTTGTATATCGGGCAGATCAATCCATCTACCACCCCAATCCAATCACAAATCTGTGCACATATGTAAGTATGCATGTATGTGTGTATGTATGTATGTATGTATATATATATATATATATATTAGGGCATAACCGAGTAGACAATTTCCACCGGGTACCGAATCCGAGTATTTGGATGAACTATTTGCCGGATCCGGGTACGAACCGAATAGTAGCGGCAAATCGGGCAAGCGACTGGCAGAGTATCATTTGTAGGCAAAGCGTAGTTAACCTGCCACGTGTACAGCTACGGAGAACTATCTACAGTCAATGCAGAGTCTATAGCAATATCCTTCATATAACATATCGTCGCACTGTAGGCTATAACAATATATTTATTATTTAATAACTTTATTTATGAAAAAAATGTAAAACCTTGTTATAAAATTTGAAATTTGAAGTTATCAACAACGTCTTTACTCTGTAATGTTTACCGGAAAGTGGGTGGAGCCAATTCAAGCGGGAAAATTACTGATTTGGTAGCCACCTGGGTAATGCAATCAAGAGAAATTAAAATATGTAAATTAACATCAGTATTTAAAAAAAATTCAATGGAATGCTAAGTTCTTGTTTAATGAATCAATAATTTATAAATAAGTCCGTTAGTCCTAAATTTATTTGATGAAAAGTTATTATTTTATCCCATAAAAATTATTTTATCAAAAAAAGTTATTTTTAGCTATTTGCAGGTGTAAAATTTGCCGAGACGAATACTTCCGAATAGTCCAATATTCGGCCGAGGCGAATGAACGAGGCGATTTCCGGTTATGCCGTAATATATATATGCATGCATATATGCATATCAATATTAATTAAACTGATATATATTTTTTTTAAATAAAAAATATATATAATTATATATATATCCTGTAAATATTGCACATTTAAGCACCAAACTGAATGATTTCATTTAGAAATGTGAATTTGGAGACTTCAAAATCTCTGGTGTAGGAGAACTTGTCTTCCATTTTTAATACTATGCGTGTAATCTAGAAAGTTCTACATCTTCAAAATTTCTCGAAATCATTGCTAGGCCTACATATAAGATCTCTCTAGCTCTCTGACTCACTGTATTGCATATGTGTCTGGATATATTTATGAGGCGCCTATCAGGAGCCCTTGTGAGGCGCTAAATAAATTTCAGACGTAGTGTGGTAGTGAAACGTTGTGATGAATTGTGTTGAGTTTGGTTGTTGATGTTTCCATTGTTGGGAATTGGTGATGTATGAGTTTTGACGTTGGAGATATAGAGTGGAAGTAATGACGCTTGCATGGATGTATGAAGGGTTTCTATGTGGAGTAATTTCAGTCATGTCGACTCCAATGATTTATAAGAATTCAGATGAGTCTGCTCTCTGCCCCTAAAAGGACAGCACTGTATCCATTGTGCTAGGTTCTAATCAACTGTATACACACCACAGAGTATACATCAAATGCATTGATAGTAATACAGTACATTGACTACAATATATATATATATATATATATATCTACATATATATAGATATATATATATACATATATATATATCTTGATCAATGTGCAATACTTTAAATGCTGTTTACAGTGTAATATACTTTGGATGCAATACAATGCAACTGTATCTGATGGATGACCCTCCTTCCAGAGTTCAGAGGTGCACACAGCGATACAATTGAGCAATTGCGAATGAACATAGTGAGACTCGAACCTATACTCTCTGGAGTCTCTGCATTACCCGAAACCTTTAACCTTTCGACCACCATGCCTATATATATATATTGTAAATTTTATTGTACAATAGAATAATTAAGGTGAAATACAATACATGTATATGTATGTATATGTATATTTAATTATATATGTGTAGTAAAAAGCATATCTATAATATAATAGAACAGAAACGGGAGACGAAGAGTAGAGGGAGTGTGGGTAGGTTGAGAGTGTAGCATCACCTACTGAAATGAAATGAGTTTAGACCTCACTTCGTCTTACCCTCCGTCTTCCATACCATCAGCTCTTCCATGTATACCCTATCTTTCTTCACGCCCTCCCAGGCTCCCTCTCTCCCTCTACTTCCCCTCAAGTGGCAGGTGTTAGTTAATCTGTGGCGTAACTTCCAATTTTCTTGTAATGAAATTTGCGCTGCGCAGCATGTTGTTGCCGTGCGTGCGATTACGAGTGTTCCGCTTCAACTCCATGAACCTTACTGTCCTATAGGACAAGTTAACAGTAACATCTACTAGTAATGCTATCAATGCCAATGCTATCAATCAAATACTATCAATGCATTTGATGTATACTCTGTGGTGCGTATACTAGTAACATCTACTAACATCTAACATCTACTAGTATAATGCTTTGAATACACTGCAGTTCATTGAATAGATGGCAATATATTTAAGTGAATATACAAACAACAGTGAATGCAGTATAATGACCGTGAATACAATGCAAAAATCCTGCTGTTTGACAAATAGTTGCACTTTGTTGCCTTGGGCTCTGGGGGAATGAAGAGGGGCAAAGAGGCCTTTCCGGTTCTAAGCAGTTGCTATGGCAACTGCCTTGATTAGAATTCCGGATCGACGTAATCGCCACCAGCATTCGTGACCTGTGCTTCAAGATGTGCCCTCGTTTGACCCTCTTCCCATCTGGTTCCGTTTAATGAGCTGTTGATAATGGAAAAGGACAATTGTTTTTCCGGTAGTCTCTTCCAGGCCTTAAGTGAGCAGTTCCATCCCTAAGATATATGGTAGAATGCAGATTTGAAATGGGAGCGGTAGTATATCTATTGTACCTTGGGGATGATGTGGGATGAAGTGTTTGGTGAAAAGTTGTTTCTGACCTTGTTACTTTCTAAAAAATGTTCATAGGCGCTTTTTTTTACTTTACGTTTTCAGCTGCATGTGTCTGCTTTGCCAGCATTACCATGCATGGTCATTGGCTGGGACCATGTGGGCAATGTGGAGATCCCATTTGTTAATATTTTGTGGGTTCTATAGGAGCTTCATGTGGACAGGGTAATTTTCTTCAACTTGTTTCGCCAATTGGTTGTCTTCATTTTACCGCTGACTCTTGCTTGAATTGTCTAATATCTGCCTTTAAAATATTTTCCCCGTTTTCGTTTTTATGCTGTTTATTGTGTTTGTTTTTCCATTTTTTTCTCTTTCCTTCATTGTTTGAAATGGGTTGGGCAACAATGCTGGCTGCCAATATAGACTATGGATGGTATGCGTCGTCTTTCGATATTCTTTCATTTGCACGTATGTCAATGATTGATTGACTTCTTTTTGCTGCCCTCCAGAGTGCGATTACCAATTGGCTAATGCATAATGTATGTATGTATGTATTAGGCTATATATATAGCGCCTTATAAGAACCTCTCAAAGGCATAAAAAAGAAAAAAAACGAATGTATACAACATACGTACTTTATATACATATATCTCTGTATGTATGTATGTATGTAGGCCTATGGACATATGTAATTATGCATATATTTATAGCCTATATATATACATATATGACGTAGGACATTACGTAGTCTGACTAATACGTCATTCGTTTTCGAAACGTCATTTAAACAGACCTCAATAGATAGCACCAATCGTTGCAAGGAACGCAGTCTCCCTCTACCGTTCGCCGACGATTGACAAATTGTATGGCTTTCTGGCCGACCCTAATAATTTCCTGTCTACTGGTCGCCCAGCGAAACTCAATCAATAAAACGGTCCTCTTTATAAACGGTTACTGGAGACACCCGAAATTAATAGACCAGAGTTAACATTAGTTTGAAACGGGTCACGGTTTTATGGTGCTGCTGTTGTATGGTAAGGAAAGTCTGACATGTATAGGCCTAATAGGTTCATTTTCATACCTGATTATATATTTTTGAAATGCTAGAATGTATGTGTATTTTTAATATATTTGGATGTATTTATTTGTATAGGCCCTATATATGTTTGTCGGTATATATATATATATATATATATATATATATATGTTCACTTGAATGTATATGTAATATTATTGTTATTATTATTATATCATGTATATTTATGTAAGTATTTACCGTAAGATGTTTGTATCAATGTGTGTATGAAGGCTGTCTATTTGTGAAGATGTTAAACGCCATTACCCTTGCCGTCATTTACAGTTATAATATGTAGGACATTAAGAGCTTCACAAGGCGCTATATAAATGTCTTATTGCATGACATTGTAACTGCGTAGACGTTTGAACATTCATATGATGGTCTCACACCAATTGCTCCAACGCTGACGCGAGTCACATTGACTGCTTCTTCTCACGGCGTGTGCTCGACATCTGCACGGGGTACGCACCGGTTGTGTCAAGCACGTCTGGCGAGTGAGTTTAAGTGGAACTTGTGATCGGTGTGTACCCGGACCGACCGTGGATGACACCGTGTAGCCGTGTCTTCGGAGGCTACATACAGTCTTTTGTATAGTGGCCTATCGTATGTTATTGTATTGGTCGAACGAACGCTGGGCTGTTTTTATTGGGCGACATGAAAACATATTCAGATTCAGATCCAGAGGTGTTGGTCTTTTACCTGTTCAGTGGGTGTTCGAACAGCAATTCCAGAGTCATTAGGAACACTTATTGATTGAAGTTTTCCCTTCAATTTTCTTCGATTTTAATTGGATTCTAAGGTGAGAAGGTTGGATTTTCTGTGTTCTGCTCAGGATTGATTGGGTTTCTGGTTGAAATCATCTTATTGTTTCCTCAGAGAATTCTGGTCACAGTGTGGATTTGAAGTTTGTTTAACTGAATTTAACAACGACAGCCAACTGGTTTGTGCTGATTCTAGTGAGCTAATTACGATCACAATAACATTTGTTTGTGAATATTCTATAGAAAAACATTCCTGAGTAAAACCTGATAATTTGTCTGACTGTCATGTGTGTATGTATGAATGTATATGTATGTATGTATGTATGTATGTATGTATGGATAATATGTTTGTATGTTTGTGTGTATTTTTATATATGTCTGTATTTATGTATATATATGTCTGTATATAAGTGTTACATGTATGTATGCTCATGAATTTACATGCGATGCTATTTTAGTATTGTATATTACATTGTATGTATATTTATATATTTGTTTGTGCATGTATCAATGTACATAAATAGGGCCCCTACATTGTATTTGTATATTAAAATAATCAATGTTCAACAAACGTGTATCACATGTTTCATTTGTTGCTGTATCAGGTTTGGAAAGGATTGACCGTATTTTAGCATTTATTTTAGTGACATAATAGGCTCAGTGATATTGCAGGGCGGTGCATTCCGTGCGAAAAGGGATTATGTGATGGGATTCTAACACTGATTCCAGTCACTATAATTATGGATGGGTCTTAACACTAACCCCATCTGGGTCTGTTCTCCTTTGAGTTTAATCTTCCTGGGATTTTCATCAATGACCAACCAGTTCAATGCTGTCCATGCTATCTCATGTAATCCATCACCAGCAGATCCTTCCAATTTGCTGAATCAATGTGTACCTGATTAAGTCGTCTCGACCATAAAAGTGCCACGATTATGAAATTGCCACAACTACGATATTACCATGACTACGAAATTGACATGTATGCAAAATTTCCATGGCTACGACATTGACATGGCTACGAAATGGACATGAGTCCTACGAAATTGACATGACTTCAAAATTTCCATGACTGTAAAATTCACATGACTTCGAAATTGACATGACAACGAAGTTGACATGACTACGAAGCTGACATGACTCTGAAATTACGATTTGTTGTAGTCGAAGTGATATTGTAGTCATGACCACAATATGACTTTAACTATGAAAAATAACATTGAATATGAAAATCGATAACATAAGATCACGTTGAATAGAAATCACATTAACTAAGAAATCACCTTGATTGAAATTGCCCTGATTTAATTTGTATTGATTGAAATTGTCTTGATTACAAAATCACTTAGGTTACAACATTATGAAGTTGCCTTGACTCAATAATGGCAGTGACTGGCTGAATCTCATTGGGTCTCTTGATCATAGAGTTGCCCTGACTATAAAATTGCCTTGACTACTATTATCAGTACCATATCACCTAGATTGTGAAGTCACTTCCAGTTTGAATAGCTCTATCGGTCGTCTCTCTGAATGTGATATACGATTTGTTTGGTTCGTTGCCTGAGGGTAAAATCGGTGGTCAGGTTCATGAAAGGTCGATAAGGGGACTTGTTTAGTTTACCTTAGGATCACTTTGTTTGGCAGAAGGATTAAAGTTGGCATAAAGACATTATGTCAGATGAGGAGTTAAGCGGACAGTGGAGAATTGGGTGTGGCAGACCAGTTGACATTGACGGTGGAGATTTAGCTGGATGGATGGATGGATGGATGGACAGATGGATGGACAGATGGATGGACAGAATGGGGCATGGATGGATGGCTGCGTGACTGAATGACATTAGATGGATGAATGGTTTGATGGATGGTTTGATGGATGTATGTATAGAAGGGTTGTTGGTGAATGAATGAGTGGATGGATGGATGGATGGATGGATGGATGGATGGATGGATGGATATATGGATGGATGGATGGATGGATGGATGGATTGATGGATGGATGGATGGATGGATATATGGATGGATGGATGGATGGATGGATTGATGGATGGATGGATGGATGGATGGATGGATGGATATATGGATGGATGGATGGATGGATGGATGGATATATGGATGGATGGATGGATGGATGGATATATGGATGGATGGATGGATGGATGGATGGATGGATATATGGATGGATGGATGGATGGATGGATGGATTGATGGATATATGGATGGATGGACGGACGGATGGATGGATGGATGGATATATGGATGGATGGATGGATGGATGGATGGATTGATGGATGGATGGATGGATGGATATATGGATGGATGGATGGATTGATGGATGGATGGATGGATGGATGGATGGATGGATGGATGGATGGATGGATATATGGATGGATGGATGGATGGATGGATGGATGGATGGATGGATGGATGGATGGATATATGGATGGATGGATGGATGGATTGATGGATGGATGGATGGATGGATGGATGGATGGATGGATGGATGGATGGATGGATGGATATATGGATGGATGGATGGATGGATGGATGGATTGATGGATGGATGGATGGATGGATGGATATATGGATGGATGGATGGATGGATGGATGGATGGATATATGGATGGATGGATGGATGGATGGATATATGGATGGATGGATGGATGGATGGATGGATGGATGGATGGATGGATGGGTGGGTGGGTGGGTGGGTGGATGGATGGATGGATGGATGGATGGATGGATGGATGGATGGATGGATGGATGGATGGATGGATGGATGGATGGATGGATGGATGGATGGATGGGTGAATAGACTCCTGTGCCTAGGAACAAACGTACTGGTGAACAGATAAACAGTTGAAGGAAGACATATATTTGTACTGGATGTATGTATAGGTGGGTGGACGTGTGGATGTTTGTTAGGATTGATGTGTAGGTGGACGTGTGGATGTTTGTCAGGATGGATGTGTAGGTGGACGTGTGGATGTTTGTTAGGATGGATGTGTAGGTGGACGTGTGGATGTTTGTTAGGATGGATGTGTAGGTGGACGTGTGGATGTTTGTTAGGATGGATGTGTAGGTGGACGTGTGGATGTTTGTTAGGATGGATGTGTAGGTGGACGTGTGGATGTTTGTTAGGATGGATGTGTAGGTGGACGTGTGGATGTTTGTTAGGATGGATGTGTAGGTGGACGTGTGGATGTTTGTTAGGATGGATGTGTAGGTGGACGTGTGGATGTTTGTTAGGATGGATGTGTAGGTGGACGTGTGGATGTTTGTTAGGATGGATGTGTAGGTGGACGTGTGGATGTTTGTTAGGATGGATGTGTAGGTGGACGTGTGGATGTATGTATGGGTGGATGGATGGATTGATGGTGTATTTGCTGACTCCGGAGATTAGTGCTGCTGAGTTATTTATCCTGGTTGATGAAAGGTGTCCGTTCAAAGATCTCGTTGGCATCCCGCCATTCATCCGTCCTTCCATTCATCCATCCATCCATCCATCTCTGAGGTGACGACTGGGCCTCCTTCATTTGCATCTGTTTGAATTTCCAGGTCCATTTTTCTCTTCCATTTGCTCATCTAGAATTATACAGACCCTGGTCATTGTAATGTCTGGTGTCTAACGTTATTGTCAGAATCCTTAATGTCAGAATGTCTAATGTCGGCAGAATGGCTAATGTCGGCAGAATGGCTAATGTCAGAATGCCTAGTGTCACAATGCCCAATGTCAGAATGTATTTTGTGAGAGTGACTAATTTTCACATACCAACTGCTGAGGTCATCCAGGTTGTTACTGGGTTTTTTCTTTGATGACTGTCTTTTGTCCTTTTGTTGTGTGTGACGAGTATTTACACGGTCGTTGCTTTGCAAATGCGAGAATCCCTCAGGGCGTTAGTCAAAGTGATCTCTCCGTTGGCAACTGTTTCTTACTGTTGCTGCATTATTGTTTTTATTGGGTTTTTATTATGCATTTGTGTTTCGATTATACATGTATATATGTGTATTTGTATATGTATTTTTCTATTGTATTGTATTTTCGTTAATTAAAAAAGAAATACCGCTGTCAACACGCAGCGACTTACAAGTTCATGATATTACAGAGGTGTCACTCAGTCTTTGAGTTTAATATAGGCCTAACTTCGTCGGAAACGTGGACGATTAGGGAACATGAGAGTGCTTAATAGATGTTTTTGTACAGTAATCTGGGTGTAAAGTTCTTATTTTCCCTATCAGGGAGATCAAATGGGTGGGGTCGTTGTATTTTTTGTGCGGTCTCTCATGGCCCAGCAGACGTTGAACGTGCCTCCGATCCCTGATGATGGCCCTATGATGATGATGATGATGTCCGCCTGTTCAGCCTTCATTTCTGTTGGCGGAACCCTTGTCGTTTTTGCATATATTTATTGTATATGTGTGTATGTTTTTGCATATATTTGTGTACCTGTATTTATGTTTATACGTACGTAATTGTAAATTTGTAATCGTAATCGTGAATTTATATGGAGAGACTCCTCAGAGGCGCTCTCGACCTGACAACACCAAAACACGATCGAAGGATGGTTTTCAATTGGTTGCGGAAGGAAGACAAAGAAAGAACAAGAGGTTCATTATGGAAGTTGCTAGACAACATATTCCAGGAAGATGGACTGACCACTGGGAAGCTTTTATGGAGCACTTTGGAAGTTAGAGCCCTAGGGACAACAATGTAGGCAGCCTTGCGTGGCAGATGGAAAGAACCTACAACCTGCTGGGGATGATGACGTCACACAAAGCTTCCTCGGATAAACTAGGGCTTGACCTGCTCATAGGCATTAGAATCTTGACTTCAGTGTGATTTTGTATAGGCATCCATTGTTCTTCCCGTATAAAGCTAGAAATGTACTCGAACATTGGTCATTGGTTATGCCGTCTATCAGACGATATGCAGCGTTTAGACTAAACATATGTGTATCATGTGTACTTTTGCATGTGCAGTCTAGGTATGGGTCTTTGTGTGTATGTGTGTGTGTTTGTGTGTGTATGTGTGTATGTTTGTGTGTGTATGTTTTTATATATATAATACGTGATATTTGCTTATCACGGCCCAGTGGCCTCGCGTCGTCCCATCGCTGCTATCGGACAGGTATGAAAAGGTGTGAGTTAAGATAAGCGAACACGACTAATTCAGCTAATCTTTGAGTGTACAAAGAACAGTTTAATTGTTGCAGTAATTATTAGTTCTTACAATTGTCTCCTCTTTGTTAATGAGCCAATCGATGCGGCGGGGATTTGAAAGAAGAGCCTATCAAGTTCAGATGAGAGGCTGAAGGTGTCCTATCGTTCGTTTCCTTAGTGAAAGACCCTTTGACATGAAGAAAAGATGCTTCTGATGTGTTTCTGTAGGAACGTGTAGACAGGTGGGTTGGTTCTATACTGTGCACTTCTCTGAACAGCCCCTCTGATGTGACGCAGCACTCATGATCGAGCCGTTGCCCTGTACTTAGCTTTTGAAGTAGAGCTTTCTAACTGTAGAGTTTTATGATTTGTGTCTATAGCTCCTCCTTCTCCTCCTTCTCCTCCTCCTCCTCCTTCTCCTCCTTCTCCTCCTTCTCCTCCTTCTCCTCCTTCTCCTCCTTCTCCTCCTTCTCCTCCTCCTCCTTCTTCTCTTCCTCCTCCTCCTCTTCCTCCTCCTCCTCCTTCTCCTGCTCCTCAGTAGTGTTCTGATTGTAGTATTTTCTTAACTGCATATCGACGTGTTTGGGATATACTTGGTGCCGCCCACGTGGAACAAGCACATATAAACGATCTTGTGGTACCTAGTGCTTTTATTCGGCCAATTTTTGGGATCACAATTGGTTTTTTTAAGAATATTTTAAAGAAAAGTTTGTCAGTAACTGAATATTTATCCGACTGTGATACATGTTTGTATGTACGTATGTATATATGTGTGTATGTTGAATACATACATTATATGTATGTATTCATTTTCATGTAATATGTATGTACACTTGCATTGTGGTTAGTATGATGTTACACTTTGAATGTGAGACGTATTATTCACATTGCCGATACAGATTATGAAGCGATTATTTAGAAATTTGTTTAATCAAGATTTTCGTTTTTGAAACATAGAATTGCAATGCATGCAAATGTTTTGTTTGTTTATGAAATGTGAGATTCTGATAGGTTCAGACTGTCTCTCCTTTTCATTTATGTCTCTACTGTCAGTCTGTATTTAACTGAGCATTAGTCTGTCTGTCTGTCTGTCTGTCTGTCTGTCTGTCTGTCTGCCTGTCTGCCTGCCTGCCTGCCTGTCTGTCTGCCTGCCTGTCTGTCTGCCTGCCTGTCTGTCTGTCTGTCTGTCTGTCTCTATGACCGTTCATCTACCTGCTGTCTATACTTATTACTTTGTCTCTCCATCTTGGTATTTCTCTGTTTATGTTTGGGGATATGCCTGTCGCCAGCCTGTCAGTCGGTGGCGTCTATGTAGTGCAGTCCATCCGTCTGTCTGTCCCTCTGTGAGAGGACCCTCTGCTGCCGACCTTATCTTCGCCAGATTTACTCATGGCGTCGGTGCCACAAATTGCGGAGTTGGGTCCGTCAGACGCCACGCTGGTGCCATGCATCTGTGGCCGCCTCCTGCGTCATCTGCCCAGTGCAAACCCGTTTCCCGCTTCGTCCACAGATGTCGCCACTCCAGCCTCCGCATCAGCAGCGGCAGCAGCAGCAGCAGTTGCCAGGGTCGGGTAAGATGAGTGCTTGGCGAGAGTAGGCATCTTTATGTCCGAAGGACGTTTTCATCGGCGGTCGAGCGGTGGCCTTGGACGGTGGCGGCGGGCTGTCGGCCTGTGCTTTATGAAGTTGGCTTGGAGGGATTTTTCCGCGATAGATGCATCTAGCATCATCGGTCATCCCTCTCTTCCTCCTCCTCCTCCTCTTCCTCCTTCCGCAGCCTCTGCAACCGAGGGATCGCTCGCTCTCTGCTCCAGGTGTTTGCTGATCGATAGGCCTATTTGAGGAACTCGGGCCATTCGATATTACTCTTCCGACCATCTCGTCTGTCGCTTGGGCCGGAAGTCATTGATTCCTTGATCTCGTTAGCTTTACCTGTCGCTTTATGAACCGGAAGCCGGTCGACGCACGTGACTGTGATATCTAGGTCAGGGAGACCTATATATAAGATCGTTGAACTGGACTAAATGTTGCGAATAGATTAAGAAGGAGTCCGCTGAAGGTATGGAAATGGTAAATAGTTGCTACTGTCTTTTAACTAGAGCAATGTGTCTTTTGTCAATGAGGATTCTTTGTCTAGTGGTTGGTTTGCTGCTCTGCCAAACAATCAAGGTTCAAATCCCCAGTCAGGGCAGGAATTTTGGCTCCACCAGCGCCCTGTAGCCAACTCAGCAATAATGAACACACTAACCATACGCTGCCTGTGTGAAGATTACATGACGAGGGAGAGGATTGGCCAAGCACCCCAATATGATGAGGCTAAGAAAATGAGGTCGCTATGGCCTTATATCATTGGCTGCCTCTTGACAGGCCTCATATAGGGACTGGTCTTCCTATTCTTATTCTTTGTAAAAAAATTTAAAGGTAAAGCCAATGTTTTTTGTGAGATAATTTAGTTACTATTATCTGTTTCTATTCCACTAGTACTCCTCTAACTCTGCTGGTAGACTAGAGGTTACGCAATCCATGGACAGCTTGATTACTTTGACTGTTATAGTCTATAGTCTATACGTGCCTCTTCTGGCTTCAGTTGGATACCTTTTCTGGCTACAGTCTATTTACCTTTCTAGGCTACTATTTGAGATTTACCTAGTTTTTCTGGCTACATCTTAGTTACATGAACCTGTTCAGGATACAATTTAGTTACCTCTTCGTGTCGCTGTTTGGCTATAGCTGTTCAGGATACAATGACTACTGTATAACTATGGCCACAATGTATTTACCTCTTCTGGCTACTGTTTAGTACCTGTTCAGAACACAATGTATTTACCTCTTCTGGCTACTGCTTAGTTGCCTGTTCAGAACACAATGTATTTACCTCTTCTGGCTGTTGTTTAGTACCTGTTCAAGCTACAATCTTTTGCTTCTTCTGGCAATGCCGTTTGGTTAGGTTTTCAATCGTTACTGACAGTTTGACAGTTTTGTTGTCTGAAAGACTTGTGCTGTTTCACACCAAAGAAATGAATATTAATCTCCAGAACCTGTGAAAGGTAGAAGAGAAACCTTTCAAGAGTCGTTACACACAAAGTGCTCATGGCAATAAACTTGTCAATTGGGGACAAACTAGTTTATTATATGTTGAGTTTACAGACAGTCTCCGCTTTGCTTATAGGTTTTTCTTACAAGCCTCTGAAAGCTTTCTGTGTTTACATAATTGAAAGTTTGCTCTGCATTTTATGCGTCTGAATAGTTTTCTATGGAAGGGATTCGATGGAAACGTTTCATATGAATGTATCCTTCTATTGAGAGTCGTTTGGCTCGTTGAGTTTGTTGTTAATCACTGTATACGTATTTCTTTTCTCTATACTCAAATTTTCTTTCCTTTGTGAAGAGTTCATTCTATAGATATATGACTCAATAATGTCCTGTCTGTTCAAATGTGTAGGTGTGCTGAAATGCTGAAGTATAATGCTAAGAAATACCAATCATGCTAATGATAATATTAGAAGAAGGAGAGCAGTCCCTTAATTAAGAAGTCACTGAGGCAACCATGTGTATGAAGTGTTAGTGGCTTCATTTTCTTAGCTTCGGCATATGAGGGTGACCAATCTTCTCCCTTACTATCTTATCTTCTCACTGAAAGAATATGGTCAGTGTAATTGAGGCTGGGGGGGGGCACAGAAGAAGCAGATGGAAATTTGAACCTCAACCTCTTGACTGACAATTCAGCATGCTAACCATTACACCACCGAGCACTAATAATAATATTAATAATAATAATAATAAAAATAAAAACACAATAATGATAATAATAATAATAGTAATAATAATGATAATGATACTATTATTAATTATAAAGTGAATTTTTTCCCTGAAGGATCCAATCGTTGAGCATTTCTACAACAGACAATGTCTAATGCTTATATTTGAGACCAACCTAATCTAACTTGAAGAAGACCATTTGTATTGTTGGGTTCATTAACGCAGGGCTCGTTAAACATTCCGTCTGAAGCAGCCCTACATATTTCAGTATTTCAGTATTTACGTATTTCATTGTCGATGTCCAATGCAATATTGGATACAATATTGTTATTTGCACAGCTCTGAGGCATGCCTTCATCATCGTCATCATCGTCGTCGTCGTCAACGTCCTAATTATCATCTGTTAATGACGCCAGCCATTTTGCGGCGATGGGCACGAATAAATTATCTCCCTAATCCACGGTCGCTTGTCTAGTTGCTCTATTGAGTGTTAGTTCCAGTGATGTTATCGTTATGTCCTCATTTATATCACATAGCCAACGCAGTCTTTGTCTGCCTTTGTTGAGAGACTGCACCTCTCAGATAACATAATTATATTGTCTTGATATTCACATAAATCCACATAATGTGGACGTGATCGTTGGGATTTAATTCACTGTCTATTTATATCCTTCGGATTATCTGCCGCCGCCGTCTAATTACTGGGTCAGTGGGATCGCTTGTCATCTGAGGAAGGAGGCCTTATTTCATGACAGGGTCGATGTCCAAACGGGTCAGGTCATGTGTTAGGGTAGTCCGTCGTGTGGGGTACGTGCCTTCAAGCCTGGAGGCATATTGCAACTAAGACATATGGACGGGCGTCTTGATGGGGATTTTTTATGGTAAGGTAGAGATGAGGGAGATTTGAGAATCATGGGGTTAAAGAGACCTAAGGATAGATGGAGTGGAGGATTGATGGAGGGAGGGAGTAAATAAAGGAGAAGGAGGCATGGAGGAGAAGGATGCGAAGGAGTAGGGAAATTGACATTGCACGGGATGAGGAAGAGTTGCACCAAACATAGAAGAGTGAGGTGGAGTAGGGAAAGAAGTAAATAGAGGAAGAGTAGGAGGAAGTTGGAAGCAAAGGATAGACAGAAAGTAAAAAGACTACGAAGAGGAGGAGAAGCTAGTTAGGGACGCTGGTGAAGAGGAGGAAGTGTAGGCGAATAACGAGGAATAGTGGTCGATGAGGATGATGAGGAAGTGAAGTAGGATGAGCAATATGAAGAGGATTAGGAAGAGATTGTAAAGGAAGATGAGGGGTGGAGGAGGAGGAGTCAAAAGAGGCAGAGGAGGAGACGGAGGGTGTGCAGAGGAGGAGGAGACGGAGGAGGAGACGGAGGAGGAGACGGAGGAGGAGACGGAGGAGGAGACGGAGGAGGAGACGGAGGAGGAGACGGAGGAGGAGACGGAGGAGGAGGAGGCGGAGGGTGTGCAGAGGAGGAGGAGACGGAGGAGGAGACGGAGGAGGAGACGGAGGAGGAGACGGAGGAGGAGACGGAGGAGGAGACGGAGGAGGAGACGGAGGAGGAGACGGAGGAGGAGACGGAGGAGGAGACGGAGGAGGAGACGGAGGAGGCGGAGGGTGTGCAGAGGAGGAGGAGACGGAGGAGGAGACGGAGGAGGAGACGGAGGAGGAGACGGAGGAGGAGACGGAGGAGGAGACGGAGGAGGAGACGGAGGAGGAGACGGAGGAGGAGACGGAGGAGGAGGAGGCGGAGGGTGTGCAGAGAAGGAGAAGAGTCAGCAGACGAGGAGGATGCACAGAGGGAGGAGACGGAGGAGGGTGCAGAGGAGGAGGAGACGGAGGAGGAGACGGAGGAGGAGGAGACGGAGGGTGTGCAGAGAAGGAGAAGAGTCAGCCGACGAGGAGGATGCACAGAGGGAGGAGACGGAGGAGGGTGCAGAGGAGGAGGAGACGGAGGAGGAGACGGAGGAGGAGGAGACGGAGGGTGTGCAGAGAAGGAGAAGAGTCAGCCGACGAGGAGGATGCACAGAGGGAGGAGACGGAGGAGGAGGAGGAGACGGAGGAGGAGGAGGAGACGGAGGAGGAGGAGGAGACGGAGGAGGAGACGGAGGAGGATGCAGAGAAGGAAGAGAATGCAGAGGAGGAGGAGGAGGATGCAGAGAAGGAGGAGACTGAGGAGGAGGTGATGGAGGGGGTGCAGAGGAGTAAGAGACGGAGGAAGAGCTAGAGAAGACGGAAGAGGATGCAGAGGAAGAAGAGAAGACGGAGGAGGAGGAGGAGACGGAGGGGCGGCTTTAGGAGATAGAGGAGGATCCAGAGAAGTCGAAAGGAGGAGATAGCGGAAGAGCTGGAGAAGACGAAAGAAGATGCACAGGACGAGGAGGAGACGAAGGAGGAGATTGAATAGGATGTAGGTCTAGGAGACGGAGGCGAATATCGAGTGTCTGTAGATTGCCACGGAAAAACTTTGTCAGCTAAGGGAATATCGAGTGCGATCGATGGTCTTCGTGCGAAACCAATTTAATTTGTCCATAAATTAGGAGGCCGTTGAGATTATTGGGTCTGTCTGTCTGGCTCCTGCAGGGCCATCAACCCACCCAGCCACCCACCCACCCAGTCAGACAAACGGCTCTTCTATATACACATTTATATATATAATATTATATATACGATATGTATATATTTATATATGACATTGAAATACATAATATATAGATATATATAGACAGTGATTTTTTTGGATACATTAACTGAGCTATATATAGTGGACGGAGACAGACATTTATGTATGTCCTCATTTATTTGTAGTGTCTGATTACAGCATATTATTGATGCTTATATATTATACTACAGCTCCATACATGCGATTAGATATATAGCAGACATATGTGTACACACACACACACACACACACACACACACACACACACACACACACCACGTACGTAAATACCATAAATACACACACACAGTCATGAGTATATGATGGTACTTAGTTTATGCTTGCTATTAATACACCCAATATGATATGGCAATGGACATATATTCATATATACACATATATATATACACATATATATATATATACACATATATATATATATACACATATATATACACATATATATATACACATATATATATACATATATATATACATATATATGTAACTAATTTACAAATAATATATCATGCATAATATATTTGCATGTACATAAATAATGTATTAGTAGCATGGATCAATCAGTAAGTCTAATGTTTGTATGGTTTTGTAATATGCAATTGAATAAATGCTGTTAGGCCCACCTACAGAGGCACATGCAAACACGAACACACACACACACATGCGAACACACACACGTAAACAACAGCAGCAGCAACAAATACAAGTATAAATAGATAGCAACAACAACAAATATCCAGAAGAACAGGCCTCGGAACCCTTTATGAATGCTTCCAAGGTCATCTGTAGGTCATCGTGGCTTCTTCATGCCCTGTCCATTCATTCATTCATTCATTCGTTTATTCTTTTATTAATTAATTCATTAATTCATTTATTCATTAATTCATTTATTTATTCATTCATTCATTCATTCATTCAATAATCGTTCAGCGAATCAATCAGTCATTCAATGACTGAATTTTTCATTCAAGCGGTTAGTTCCTAAGCTTGTTATTCATTCAGTCAGTATTTCAATCAATCAGTCAGGCATTCTGTGAATCATTCATTCATTATTCACTCATCTCTCAGTCAGTCAGTCAATCAGTCTGATGTAGTCACGTGATGTGATGAGCAGTCATACATTTTATAATACACTGTTACGAGACGGTTATGTGATGCGGCGTTTAAGCCAGTCTCTTGGGTGTCCTTACATCCAAATTACTCCAAGAAAAAATGATGGCACGTGTCGGAAACTTGTGTTACTGTAGAGCACGGATGACTTGCTTTGGCCTACTTTTTCTGATGGGAAATCTTCTAAATCGGACCCCACCACCACAGCAGACCCACCAACCATTTGGGTCCATCCTGCCCGCTTTATTGTCCTTGGAAGAAACGTGATGCGCGGACAAATTGGCTATTCAAAGGCTATTCCTGGAAGTGATTTTGTGCAGAAATATTTGGTTAACAGTTCTGTGTTAATTCATTTTCAAAGCAATAGTTTTCATATATGTATATGTGTGTGTGTGTGTGTTTGTGTGCTAAATTGGTGTATATTATTACACTATTGATTCAATGATTCTGCCATTCAACATGATAGCACAGTTAATTCTACCATTAGACATAACACTGTTAATAATACCATTCAAGTGATTCAACATAACATTGTTGATTCCTCCATTCAACACAAATAATTTATATCACATCTGCCTTCTCTATCACCTCCGCTGCCTCCTCCTCTAGCAAATTGTAATATGAACTGTTGCTTTTGTTGATTGCATCTGTCTCCTCAGCTTCTCTGCCTTCTCTATAGCAAATTGTAATATGAGCCATTAACCATTAAAGCAAATGAATTGGATTTATGGGAGTAACTGACAGTGTTGTATGCAAGACTTGAAACTTCAAAACCAAGACGAGACCGAGACAGTGAGGTACCAAGACCGAGACTGAGACACTAGGTTCAAGACAGTACGAGACTGTAAAAGACAAGTGATCCTATATATAATGCTGTAAAATGCTAATGTATCAGTTTTTGGAAATAATATTTATTTTTAATTTCAATTTGAAACTTATCGTACAATTTCCTGAGAACAGTTTTTACATTGCCGCACAAGATTTTAAGACGGTTCACGCGAAACTTATCGAGACCGCTTGTTCGAGACAGAACAAGACATTCACTTCAAGGCAGTTTATAAAAATTCGAGACACTACCTCGAGACCGAGACAGCAGGCGACCGAGACCGAGACACTAAAAAACTGTCTCGAGATCAAGACACTGTGTTGAGACCATACAACTCTGGTATCTGAGATACACACAGAGTCAGAATAGCGTTGATGATGCGAACTGCCATTCGCTCATGTTATAAACATCATTCTGTGTATTAGATATTATTCCAACAGACGGCTCAATTGGCGCACATATGAGCAGTTTGGTAATTTAATAGCCTGAAGTGACGAGTACTTATCGATGAATGAACAAAGGATTCTATGGCAGGTTTTCATTTGAATGTTCTGAATCATTATTTATTTAGGACAAAATATGAAATTTGCAACATATAAAATATCTAATTGAAAAGGCGTGTCATTTAAACATTTAAACATAACTAAACTTTCTTGCTTTCTATAGTTGTTATATATATATATATAGATATATATGCATATATATATAAATTTTTCACACTATTCTGTGTACACAACCTACAATATACATATTGTATAGTATGTCCATCTTGTAAGAATATATTATGCAGTATATGGAGAGTATAAGCATATATATATATATACATATACATATATATATTTATATAATGTAAATTTATGTACCACGTATGCGCCTCTGATTCTGTATACGTTATGTAGGCCTATGCATTTCCTATAGCAGAGGCTAAGAAGAGGTTGCTCCAGGCAATTCGTAGTAATGACAAGGTGATATCAGGTAATCGCCTGGCGTTGATTGCGTGTTGGCAGAAGGATGATGGATGGAGGGGTTGGGTCGTAGAGGGGTGGGGTCGTAGCTTTTGCCACGTCATCATCATCATCATTATCCAGGGTCTGAGCACTAAGAGGCGGTCAGTGTGGCTGCTTCGGTGCCTGGGTCGTCAGAGAATTGAGTTTTTTTGCGTTGCGGTGTTAGTCTGCTGCGATCCGTTGCTTTCTCACACGGTTCATGAAGCGTTCGCTTCCTGTTCGTATCGTATCTATGCATTATATAGCGCCTCTAGAGAATAGCTAATCGCTGTTGCTGTTTCCTTGTATCTAGGATTTGCGAAAACTATTCATAGAAACATAAAATATTGCAGATGTTGTTGGTGTCTGAAGCAAAGACCACATTCAAAATGGCTATAGCATGCCTTTAAACCAGAGGATCCACAACCTGAGGTGTACGCCCCCAAGTGGGTGCGACATGTCGTTTCTGGGGTGCAAAAGGGAAATGTATGAATTATATGGGTACATAGAAAATGCATTACAAATTGTTGAGCTGTTGCATATCTGGGATATACGTGTCTGTCCGTGTGATACTATTTAGGCTGTAGGGATAAAAGAAGAAGTGTGGCAGAAACCGATCAGTATTTCACAGACATGGACCTATAATTATTCGAATGATTAGAGGATACACGCTGTGAGCGTCTACACCCATCCTGGGACGTACCAGGATGGGAAAACTCCACCCAAACGACAGGGAAGGAAGAAGGGAAGACGAAGGGCAGATGAAACGCAGAACAAGCTCCCACGGAGGCATGGAAGGGGTGACAAAAGCCATTCAGCATCCCTTTGAAGACTAAGGGTCCCTACGGATCAGAGTGAGGTGTCCTCCAGTAAGGTCTGGGATCTTGTCTAAGCTTCATAGGGATTCCACCCAATTTGAGATTCCTTGACGTGTTTTGTAGATTATTAATGCATATCTGACCCTAGATAAATCTGGTAGGTCTGTTACCCTTGAGTACTCTACTGGGGTGTGGGAATGTTCCAAAGCAAGATAGCGTCATTGAGAATGTTACCAGCCCTCCAGATCAGTATAAGGCAGGGGTTCCCGACCTCTTCTATGCTGAAAAAATGTTGAAAATGTTGCCCGCAACCTCAATAAAAGTTAGATATTAATTAATTAATTCATTCATTACTTTACACAGGAGTTCGTAAGATGGTCATACATATTTCAGTTTCTCTTTAAAATATGATTTCAATTTGTGTTGCGAACTTTGAATAGTAATTCAGTTCACGGGATTATTTCTTAGAGAATTCCAGTTTGTTCCGATTGATTCATGGGGATTCTCTAACTGCAATTAGCATAGATTTTCAATTATCTGGGTCAGAGCAGCGGGTCATTCATCGTTGAATAGAGCCACGACCTGTAGATTGGATACATGGACTCATTAGACACGGCACTTGTGTCTGTGGCTGTTTCTCTTTCTGTATGTCTGTGTGCCTTTCTACCTAGATATCTGTCTATCTATCTGTTTGCTTCGCCATTTATCAGTCTGTCTGCGTGTGTGAATCTGTTTGTTTGTGTGAATCTGTTTGTTTGTGTGAATCTGTTTGTTTGTGTGAATCTGTTTGTTTGTGTGCGTCTGTTTGTTTGTGTGAATCTGTTTGTTTGTGTGCGTCTGTTTGTTTGTGTGCGTCTGTGTGCCTTCCTGTTTGCTTGTTTTTATCTGTCTTGCGGTGGACTTTTTTGAGGTATTAATAGACGTGGCTAAGACGTTAGGATTATTCGGTAGGAGTGATGATGTTGTAAATATGGATTTCATTTGCATCAGTCAACGCCTTAGCTAATTAGGGTGAACCCAAGAGCACACGGGGGGGGGGGGCATTTAAGACACAGAGAGGGGGAGAGAGACATACAGACAGAGAGACAGAGACGCACAGAGAGAGAGAGAGAGAGAATTATGCGCGAGCGCACGCACGCACACACACACCTAAACATACTTTCGCGCATACGCACTCGCGCAAGCAAACACACAACCTTGCACCATGACATATATACACATGCATTTACACAGACATAGACCTGCAGGGATGCGGACACACAGATGTACACCGTGACACGCGTACACATGTATACGTATGTCGACACATACACATGCACTTATAAATGGACGCGTGAGGAGAGACTTGCACTGAGGAGGGTTTCCTCCAATGGTCCAGACACAATGACTGGGTTGACTCTTCGGCTGGCGACCATCTGTCTGCCATCTGTAGTTTCCCTCAATGTTCTTTCCCTCTCCCATCCCTTCTTCTATCTTCGGTTTCATGGTTCAAAATAAGGTAAATAGAGATCCTTATACCTCATGGGATAATATTATGGGCTGGGGCGGGATGGTGTCTAGGATGCTGGACTGTTAACCTTACCTGGGGTCGGGGGGAAAGGGGTCAGTTCACCTCAAGGACAGAAACGATTGAAGGATTTCTGTTGACTAGCGCACTCTGGCGAATCTAGGCCTTGAAAAATGAGGATGGATGGGAGCGTGAAACGGGGAGGACTGGGTACGTGCACTGAAATGCCGAGGCTAAGAAAATTAAGTGGCCGTTACTGTAATTTACACAAAAGGTTCGTCAAAAGATGATTCCGATCTGAATTGGCCAGACACGTAGATTACAACTCAATTTACCTGTTGAACCTAAACTCGTTAAAACACGAATGTAAGCGATTGTAACATTCATTCTTCGTATGGTGTGGAGGTGGTTTACCATTGCTTTCCTGTTTTTTATTGAGACACTTCAATGCTTCGTTGGTTTGAATGGTTTTCTCGTTCCTTCTTTGCTTTCTTTATCACAGGGCAGTCCCATATAATAGCGCCGATGACTTTACACAATAGAGGCAACCTAATGAAGTGGGCGTGGTGGGTAATTGATCAGCAGAGGCTCTTCTGTTAGACGCCCTGCTGCCCCATTCCCTCACTTTTCGTGACTACGGCGAGTAGAATGACGACAGTGGAGGTACTCAATGCCATCTGTCAGCTGTCGACGGGTATTCGGTGGTTGGTTCCACGCTGGTGCGTGGGCCCACCACTGGTGATTCTTCAGCTCACTGTGCATAGTTTTGCTAACTGATATAGCCGTTCGTAATTACATTTTACATCATATTGGCCAACGCAGAGAGCGCCTCTGATTCGATTTCTTGAATAGGCGCTATATTAAGTTTCATTGATTGACTATAGGCTTATAGCAGATTTTATTTCCTTTATTTCTAGATATTCCGAGTGTTAAAGTCGGGCAACCCACAGGAAGTCAGACGTCAACGGCCGTACTGAACCTGATCCTCAAGGCTGACGACGTTCCCTCCTCCAGTGGTGGTTCTACCAGGACGTGGAGTCTTCGACTGGCAGAACCATCAACCAACTGCATGCCTCAGCTCAAAAGCGCTCGTAGCAACTTCTTCGAGGGATTCTCCAGCTCCCCGACTCCAAACGAAGTCGTAGGAGAGTCTGTCCCCATCAGAAACCCTAGTCCAGCTCTCGGTTCATCAGGTAGTGCCATGTCGAATTCGGACGTTGTCGCGACGATTGTCGACGAATTTGATGCTAGCCACCAGAGGGCCGAGCTAGTCAAGCTCGAGGATGAGGACATTGATTCCGATGATGCCCACGAAATTAACAACAACGCAAAAGTTGGTGTTGCTGGGGGCTCAGAACGAGGGACGTGCGCCGAGGACGCGGACTCTGGCCGGGTACGTGCGGGGACACACGTGGAGACTGAGGATGTGCGATCGACAGAGGCGGATGAGAACAGCAGAGGCCTTCCGACCTTTGACATGCTCGTAAGTGCCACTGCAGTTCAATCTTCTTAAATTATTCACTGAAAGTGGAGGAGACAAGAGAAGCACAAAGGGATTATATAGAAATAGCAAAGATATAACAGTGCAGTAGAGATATTTATGGCTCGTTCATTGTGTTCAAATTCAAATGTAATACACATCTGAATACGATTCAACTCAATAGAAATTTTATGCTAAAATAGTTTAAATTAGTCTCTTACAGACATGTGACCAATTATTTGCCTTTGCTAAGATGTACTGCTATTTCTGTAAGGTTCTGTTGAATCTGTTGGAATTAATACAATGCACTCTGCAACTGCAATTTGATATTGCCCTTCTCACAATTAGTTCCGAAGTGCACACATGCCTCGACGGCGCAATTGCAGATATACTGCAAAGCAATTGTATGCAAAGGAGTTGCTCAGGTCCCTACACAGTAACTGCTTTGAACGAGGATCGAACCATACTCTATGAATTACAGGTCGACAGCTCTAACCAATCGGCCACCGTGCCACAGATTAAATTGCCGTCTTTGTGGATAAAAAACGCTGTAATGATTCCGTCAGCTATTACTGAACGCTGTGCCGCCAAACGCCTACCTTGCCTTGCCTTGTCTTGTCTGCCTGCCTTGCCTTGTCTGCCTTGCCTTGCCTTGCCTTGTCTGCCTGCCTTGCCTTGCCTTGTCTGCCTGCCTTGCCTTGCCTTGTCTGCTTGCCTGCGTGCGTACCAAATACCCCAATAACATGGATCTGGGTCGTAAAACAAATGGAAATTATTGGACTGATTAAATACACATTTGCCCTACACGCCACTCAGTGTGTGATCCAGCACTTGATGAAAAGACCATAAACGTGCTCTCAAATTAGTATAAGCTGGTATGACAGTGAGCACAGGCCGTTCAATAGTTTACATGTAGTTCGACAACGCAGTTAAATACCTACCGATAGATTCTGTGGATGCGAAGACTTATATAAAACATGAGAATTTGTTTTGGATTTACTTTGTAGTTTGTATAAATTTAATTTAGTTTAATTTTAAATTAAATTTAATTAATTAATTAAAGCGGTTGATTGTTGATTCATTAAAACAGGAAAGTACAATCAGAATACAATTGCAGTATAATTATGAACTGCTATAGTTTTCTGTTGTTCTTCTATAGAAGACTGCAGCATTAATCCTTAAGCGATGAGTCTGTACTAAAATGTATGAGAAGACCTATACAGGGTTAAAGGGTTAAGGGTCAACGAAAGGGTCAATTGTACAGGGTTGTCTCTTACGATTGGAATTCAGATGGGCAAACGATTGTCTGTTGTCTATTTAAATCACTGCACACAATTGAAATAGTATTAAATAAGAAAAATATATAATATTAAATTTACGAAATTACAAAATGTATCTTAATCTATTGAAAGAGTATTAAATAAGGAAATTAAATAATATTAAATTTACGAAATTACAAAATACTTAATCTTGGCGCCCAAAAAGACAAAGTTGCAGAAACCATGCAGATTATTCTCAGCTGCTTAGTCAAAACTAGGCTATAGGCGGTTGGGGTGAAATCGCGTCCAGATAAAGATCCAAAAGGGGTCAGAGAGGCAGACAGTCAGACGGCTAAGGTCACTGATGTTTAGAGTTTAGGCATCCAGGGAGATAATGGGAGGAGGAGGGATGGGATGGGATGGGAATTGATACGGGGGGGGGGAGGTTATTGAATGACTCAAAGCTATGTCTGTATCTGTTTAGTTTTAAAGGAGGTATATGAAACCAGGATGTCCAGCTGACATGTTTTTGTGTAACTGATTATGCAGAGAGTTTGTGAAGCGTATCAGTTACATGGGAAAAGGAGCACCAGCTGCGTCGAATCAGAGGGGTTGTCCAATGGTTGGTCCAGAGGAGATCATTGTTCGTATGCATGTGCATAGATGTAAGGCCTCTGCATCCTTTTAGCACCCCCTTGCGGTTCTTCAACTATGTCTAGCTAGGCATACTTATGAAACTGTGCCTCTGCTTGCACTCTGGCAGTGCCAGCCCAAGCCTGGATGAAAAGAGGAGGGTGGCGCTAACGAGCTTTGTTATCACACAGTGTCGTAAAACTAAAACTACTACAACATGGTAAATGATGGTATGCATACGTGTCATACAGGCGTTTGTTTGATTGGATTAAGACGTTGACAAAAGCCAGATCCTGCTGCAATGAGCACAAGTTGCCCCTCGAGCACTGGGTCCCGTTTTTGCACGGATCGTTCATCCTCGTCGAAGCCCCACTCGCGACACTCGACCTCACTCTAGTTACCTGGGAGCCATCCGGCTGTTCGTTCTGCTCCCTTATTGACGCAGTCTTTGCTATCATTTCAGGACGACACGTGATTGTCGGCGCAAATATTGAACGAGAGCTCGCAGGTTTATCGATACGTTGATAGATCCGTCGAATGGCACGAGACTACTTGCGTGCTAAGCCAGTCGCGATCAGGGACTCGTGTCCTTGGCGCTTTCAGAAACCCTTCATCTCACCGCCTGAACTAATACGGTGCGAAATTACACCGGCTCGTTTCTTGGATTATTAGGACGTCTCTCGAAGTCAAAAGGAAGTCTCGATGCGGTGCTTGGAATGTTGCGGCATCACGTGAAGTCGAAGGGAAGTCGCTTGAAGTCTGATGAGGATTTTGTTGTGGTGCTCGAGATATTTTCGTGTGAGTTGAGGTCAACTTGTAGCAACATCGAAGTTGTTTGGAATGGTGATATGTCATGTAAAGTCAAGCTGTAGTCATATTTTGTCATTTGGAATATCACTGTGTCATCTGTGCTAAGATTAAAAGTTCTCTTGTGGTATTTAGAGTATTTCCATCCATTTCACTCAAAGTCAAATCGAAGTCTTATGTCGTTTTTATAAACCCCATATATCACTTAAAGCAAATAAATTAAAATATTTTTAATTGCTTGGGATAACACTACTTCATTTAAAGTTAAGCTTAGCTCTTGTTATTTCACGTGGGACAACACCACATCACTAAAAGCGAAGCGAAGTTGTGTTGTTTGTCGTGTGACCATCTTTGAACATAGACTGATCGATGTTCCTTTGTTCCATGTACCGAGAGGAACGCTCCGTCTGGTGTTTTATTAGCAGGTGAAGGTTCTGGACCTGTCTTAGTAGTGACGGCACTTTGTCAAGTTTTTGTTTTACGAGTTGGGACTTTAAGCAGCCTCTCAAGTTGAGATTGTTCCAGGAGACCACTGTTTCTGGACTGTGATTTCATTTAGTCTTGCCCTTGAACCTACACATTGGCCGTGGTGATATTAAGTGAGAAAGGGGGCGGGCAGGTTGCGAAAGGTGACAGGAAGGGGTCAGTTGAAGAGCATCTGGTCAGTGCAACTCATGACTTATGGGATAATTAAACGACCTAATGTCTAGTTAGAGAACTCTGAGAGTGTCTTTAGCAAGCATTGTGTTCTGCAAAGTATGGTCTACAATGGAGCCTCATTGTAACATCCATTGCACGTGAGCGCCATGTGAAGACTGGGTTTAGTTGTATTAGATGGAGAGCGTTGTGCGGAGGCTCAGTTAAATATGGGATGGGTGCTTCTTGCATTATTGTAGAGTTCGAGTTGTCATGATGTGCGTCCGTCTGTCCGTCCGTCCGTCCGTCTGTCTGTCTGTCTGTCATTATCTAGACTTCATATCCTTTTTGTTTCTGGTGTGCTGTTGGTCTATACTTAACCTGTTAGACCATATTTTATGCAGTAATATGCACTCTGTGTAGGACAGCGCAGTAGCTTTAGAATTGGATTAGCCTCGATGAGATTTGATTAGACTGGCTATTCCCAGGCTTGTACTATATTAGCTTCGGCGTCTCAGCAACCAACAGCTACTGAGCATGAAATGATTGCCATGGGAAACTGTTGCCATGGCACCACTTGCCACCTGAGCTCTGCTGAAGCAAGCAAAGTCCAGGTATCTTGGCAGTTGCTGAGCCTGACACCTGCTTCCGTTTGTCTCCTAAGAGCATACAGCTATTGGTTGGTTCTTATCTGCACAGACATAATGCTTGCAATTAGAGAATATTAGTTAATTAGTCAACCACTATGGTACGTATTTGGCTATGTATGCAATCATGTTTTAGAATTTACCCAGGTGTGCCACCTAGTGGAGCTAATACTTATACCTAATGTTAAGTTTGACTCATAAGCAACAACTTCTCTACAACAAATAGATGATAGAGCATGTTCACCATGTTCTGTATGTCCACACTTGATGCAAAAACAAACATTTTGGAGTTAAACCTAGTCTGGAAAGTGTTGGAGAACTGTTTTACGTTTTTATGGAGTTGACGCACTGTATAAATATAGAAAAATGAATGAGTAGGTTCATGAATTATTTAATTTAATGAATTATTTGAATGAATGAATTATTTGAAAAAATTAAATATTTAAATAAATAAATAATTTGGATAAAGGAATTATTGAAGTATATCAATTATTAGAATATCATTTATTTAAATAAATCAATTATTTAGCAAGTATTGTATCATCATTCTGAATGTGTGGTTTGTGTGTGGTGTTGTTATATCCACTTTGTGATCATGATGTGGCAAATGGCAATGCACTTCTGTGGTTCTGTTGCAGAAAACTAAGCTAAAGGATTTTGAGAAACAGGTAATGAATGATTCATTCGGCTTGGTGAAGGGATTTTGTTCAATAAACTCCATGCTTTTATTCTTTTCCAGTTGCTTTTTATTCCTGCCAGCATGCCCACAGATATTTTATGGAACTTATATGGACCCTACATAGTGATGAATCCATATGGGCCCTACTTAGAGATGAATCCATATGGGCCCTACTTAGGGTTGAATCCATATGGGCCCTACTTAGGGATGAATCTTGATGGGCCCTACTTAGGGTTAAATCCATATGGGCCCTACTTAGGGATGAATCCATATGGGCCCTACTTAGGGATGAATCCATATGGGCCCTACTTAGGGTTGAATCCATATGGGCCCTACTTAGGGATGAATCCATATGGGCCCTACTTAGGGTTGAATCCATATGGGCCCTACTTAGGGATGAATCCATATGGGCCCTACTTAGGGATGAATCCATATGGGCCCTACTTAGGGATGAATCTTGATGGGCCCTACTTAGGGATGAATCCATATGGGCCCTACTTAGGGTTGAATCTATAAGGGCCCTACTTAGGGTTGAATCTATATGGGCCCTACTTAGGGATGAATCCATATGGGACCTACCTATATGGATCCCATGTGTGTCTATTGGTTCCATTGATGTTATATTTGGAGTGGTTTGGTTTGGGTGCATGACTGGGTTGAATTACCCATTGGTTCGACTGAAGGGGGGGGCGATGGACAGGGTGCGTTCGTGTTTCAGTGGGTAGGGTTGAAATGAATAAGGAGTAGGACTACATCTTTTGTAAGAGGTGGTTTGCTACAGTTCACCATAGTTTCAACCCATAAAATTTCTAACCTTATGATTAGCTCAGAAGGTTCTGGTTTTTGGGTGTTATTTCTCCTCACATTGTCTGAGGCCATTACACAATTGGGTCGTTGTAAACTGGTATATATAGATACCCCAAAGTGTGGGTCACAGTAGCCAAATGGTTAGAGTGGTCTCCTTGTAACACTGGGAATACGGGTTCAACGCTCATCATTGCTCATTGCCGTTGCTTGATAATTATTGATCTTTAAATAACAGTGCTGGATAAGTGCCTTCAAATAACAACAAAATATATGAACAGTTGGAAGCACCTTTCCTGGTTGTTCCTTACTACTTAGCATGGCAGATGCAATTAATTCTTTTAGGCAGTATTGGAATGTGTAGTCTGAGCTTGTTATATCCTCTTAGCTTTTATTGAACAGTTGGTTTTTTTGCATGAGAGTAGGGTTTTTTCCAAAGGCATTTGGTGGGGTTTTTCCAAAGGCATTTGGTGCATGCTCCCTGGTTAGATGTAATCCTGCTTGATTCATTATGTAACTCAGTGGCTTATAGGATGAGTGCTTCCCTTATGATAAACTGCTTGTTCAAGTCTTTCCTCAGACAAATCTTTAATGTGCAATATTTACTGTGTAACTGCTAACTTTCACTGTGTAATTTTCACTGTGTCATTTATGCTCTGTAATTTTCACTTTAAAATTTATGCAGTGAAATTTGTACTGTGTCATTTATGCTATGTAATTTTCACTGTGTAGCTTATGCTATGTAATTTTCACTGTTTAATTTATGCTATGTAATTTTCACTGTTTAATTTATGCTATGTAATTTTCACTGTGTAACTTATGCTATGTAAATTTCACTGCGTTATTGCTTGACCGCCATCAATAGATGCCTCTCTTAATAAGTTAGCACTGTAAAAATACCCCAGTATCAGTGGTACTTTCATTATGTCCTCAGTTGGCTTATTCACCGTACTAGTTTGTCAGTGTCATTTGATTTACTCTCTGGTTTTTGACCAGATTATGGCATTAGTCACAATGTGCATCCTCAGGCAATGTGCATTTACACCTGTGCTATAATAATATGTCATTAATATAGAGCAGTTTTCACTTGTATAGAACAACGGTTTGCAGCTCTGCTTCTCACTGCTTCACACAACATTGATGTTATAACACATATAGGTTGATATTATGCATATGTATATATATATATATATACATATATATTTTTATATATTTATATATACATATATATACATTTATAATAGATTGATAGGATTTGTAGATATCTATATAGATTGATATTGCACATAGATAAGTCCGCTGTGTGAAACAACATGTTTATTACTAGGATTCAGATGTAGTCTATCTGTGTCATTGCAATATAATTATGTATGGCATTATTGGAAGTCCTTCTGATAGATATTCTTCTTGATTGCAATTTCCTCATTTGCATCTTGAAACACTGCTGTTGATTCTGCTGATGACAGCTGCGTAAGCGATGCGTTGCTCATCTTTCTTTCAAATTAAATATTAAAATTAATTCTTTTATGGTGCTTTACTGATGTACGGCCCTGACGTGTACCCCCACCCACCCCCACGTGGCATGACCTGTCTCGTCTAATTAATATCCCTCCCAAGGAGTGTTCTGAGTTATTGCTCGGCCTAATTACCTTGCGTCATTAAATGCCGTCGGCCTCTGCTAACGCTCCATTGCAACATCTTAATTGATTTCTTTCCATCGCCGGCCAGTGGAGATTTGTCCTTGGCGATGATGTGCTGTAGTGCAGAGCTGCTGTTGTTGAGAGGCTGATTAAAGGCTCTACATAAATGGCCTCTAGAGGGACTCTGTGCTCTGCATAATATGACTGCGAAGTAGTAAGCAGTTTGTTCAATGAATGCAATGAGTATCTCATTCGGAGAAAGGTTTCTCCTTGGTCTCTGTCCACGTATCTTTGGCTTTCTCTTCTGTATGTGTATGTGTCTTTGTGTTTGTCTTTTTGTCTGTGTCTTTGTGTTTGTCTTTCTGTATGTGTCGGTGTATGTGTTAGTGTCTGCCTCTGTCTTTGACTTTCTCTTCTGTATGTGTATATGTGTCTTTGTGAGTGTCATTGACTTTTGTCTGTATACGTGGCTTTGTCTTTGTCGATTTCTCTGTCGGTATCTGTGTTGTATTTGTGCCTGTGTCTTTGTCAGTGTCTTTGTCTGTGTTCATGGCTCTGTCGTTGTCAGTGTCTTTGTGTTTGTCTGTGTCTCTGTGTGTATCTGTCTCTGTCTGTTGGCTGTGTTTTCCATTTCCCATTAATCCTATCGATTGCGTTTGTGTTTATTTGCACGAGAGGAGAGTGAGATGATCGGGAGAGCAGAGGTCCATTTCGGACAAGGACAGTCTCTCTATTTGAAGAGGACAGACCTGTTTATCGGGGTCGGTCCTGTTCTGGATGAGGACATGTTTGTTGGATACCGAGGACAGATGATTTGCTACTGTTTGGGGACGATAGACCTGTTCATCAGGGCACGACTTTGTTGAGGACATACCTGTTGTTCGAGGACGTCCCCATACGATGAGGCTGTTTGATAAGCCCAATGGCAAGGCCATGTTTAAGAGAATATTCCAAATGGGCAGTTCATAGTTCCGTATGGGACCACGTTTGGATTATACTAAGCACATATGGGAGTAGGCTCTACAAATACACTAACATAATTATATTGCTGCCAGCTTTTCCATTGGCATTACATTATAGCTGTACCCGTACGGGCTTCATTTTGGCCCCATATGGGCTATATTTGGGTCCCTTATATGAATTCTATTTTGGTCCATATGGGCTCTTTTGGGGTCTCATATGTGCTCTATTTAGGTCCCATCTGGGTTCTAGTTGGACTACCGTGTGAGCATGCAGGCGGGCAGAGTATTTTCAAATGGGCTCCAGATGTCCTTCATATAGAGTTGATGTGAGGAAGTACACTTAGTACAGTGGTATACTGCCTTAGGGATGAGGGGTATATGCAGACCAACGATCACCCCGTCTCTATCTTAATCAGCCCTAAATAGACGACTATACTAATTCCCGCCAGATGATTTTCCGTCGGTTGTTTTTTTAAGCCTACAGCACTCAGAGGGCAACCGTGGAGCGGGGTGGCCAGTTCAGCGCGTAATTCTACCCCGAATGGAGATTGTTTCATGCAGCGGGGTGCACAGTCATTTGTTTTCCGACGTTGTCACGAGCTTTCGATGTGGACCGGGCAAACCGCACCGAACAGCACTTGCCATATGGTTTCGTCCGGCTTTTGCTAGTTAATTTATAAGTTCTGACTGACTGCTCTGGCTACTGCATTGGGGGCTCGGCTTAATTCACTCTTCATTCGATGCATGGGATGCATGTTTGTTAGGCTGCCTCAGCGCGGTAGACGCATTACGCATATGCCGTACGCGCTCCAGGACACCTGTTTCTGCTGAGGATGTTATTGCTGGATTATGGAGAACTTACGTCTGCTTTTCGTAACCATGGTAACCGCGTGGATTTTCAGTTTTTGCGTGTGGGAAAGTGGGACTTGTTTGCTGGAGTTGCGGTGACGTGCTGCAGCATGTTGTGACGTGAGCTGCGTTGTGTGCTGCCTGTGTTGCGGCGTTTGAGTTATTGGAGGAAAATTCGATCAAGGTATGCTTGCTGCAGGTTTCTTGTATTTGTGTCACGTATGTTCTATGGTTGTCACATGTCACGCATGTGTCACGCGTGGGTGATGAGTCACCCTGACCGTGCTTTGTTGTCAGATAATAAATGTGTTGGTCACGTTATGTGTGCTTGTAGTGTTTCAGCACATCTGTCCATTGTTAAGAGTGATGTCTGGACGCAGGATATATTGATGTTGTCTGAGCCAATCATCCAGGCATCAGTCTTGTTTTAGTAAATCACAGTGGTCTGTTTGGTCTGGCCGAGAGCGCTTGACTTGTACTCTGACGATTGCGAGTTCTGCCAAGCTGAGCGAACTCCTGTGTAACGACCCTGGGAAAGTTGTTGATGCGCGATTGCCTATCTGCCCACGCAGACAGTAGAATCTTGCTATTAGCATCAACTGTGAAGTCAGTGCACTAATCTGTGCTCAGGACCTTGGATTTATCCACCCTCCCCGCCACCCCACTTAAGGTGCAGAGAGCAGGAATAGAATGCCTCCTCTTAAGACCCTTAATTAGGGTGTGGTATAGTGTAGTCAATGGATTGCTGAACCGTCAGTCGAGAGGTCAAGAGTTCAAATCCCATCAAGGGTGAATGTGGTTCGAAATGCATGTCATCTCCACCAGTGCTCCTAGCCAACTTGTTTGAATGAGTAGGGAGGTGGGACATCATATGACAGACAGTCTTTACTTACCATCAATATTATTCCTATAATTTATTAGACCTAACGGAATTTAGGACTAGGACCGTTGACATTGCTAGACCTAGATGTATCGCTCACAGATAATCAACCACTATCGCACCTAAAACTTGTAGCTTTCCATTATGCATTGTTTCTTGCCTTTGCTCCAATTCTACAAAATCCCTCCACATACCAAATATTCAAGCTGCATTAATTATATAGATTTTTGAAACATTCAGAGAGTTTATTAATATTATCATCATTATTATTATTAATTTTTATTAATTTTATTATTTTTATTGTTATTTTTTATTTTTATTGTTATTTTTATTAATTATTAAATACTTTAACCATTTTTATTATTAAATTTTAAGATTTTTATTCTTATAATTATTATTTTTATAATTATTAATCCTAGGTTCAAAATAATGGAAATATAGAGTTGGTGTCACCCCTTGCATAATGGTATGGTTGCCGCCGCCATTGTAGGGTTAGAGCATGTGTATGTTGCATAAAAATAATACACCTGTCTTTATATGTCATGTCCATGTCAAAGGTCGACTCAGAACACTAACTGACCCCACTACTATAGGATGGACAAAGGTCATTGAGATAAGCACAGTGCAAAGATTGGCTGCGCTGGAAAAAGAATGGATGATTGGCAGACCGTTGACAGGGGCTGTATACAATGGCTACTGATAGAGCGCCAGATGCCCAGTGCAAAGGTTACCTGCTGTTAGGATTGGCACAGACCCCATTTTCTATTTTTAATGGGTGGCGCGCTGCCTTCATTCTAGGGTTGTGTAGGCCTGTTGGGCTACAGTCTATGGTTACTTCACTCAATAGGAGTGCTGCACTGGCTTCCACTCCAGTCAGCAAGGCCTGCACTGGCTTCCAGCCTAGGGTTAGAATGGCCGGAAACAAAGGAAATTAGGTATGGCCAGTCCACAAAGTCTATAAGTCATGACCTAGATACAAAGTACAGGTCACAGAAGACAATGAATGACGTCATAGGCAGTCACGTGACAGTCCAAAGGTCAGACTGAGCCAGAACCCGCCATAACACCACTACTCGCAGGGCACCAGCTTATTCACGAGCGCTGCTTCAAATCGAAAGGGTTGTCCAAAGGATAGTCCGTGGGAGGTCAGAGTTCGGTTTCCAGGAGGTCAGCAGGAGGACAGAGTAGCTGTTAAGGAGGGTGTCGTTTTGTTCGAGCATTGACAGAGGGAATGTCAAGTAATCAGTCTGAGTAACAGTTCTTGAAAAGGTGGTACTTAAGTTTAGAATGGAAAGCCCGAGGTGTGATGAATAGGAGCGCTAGGGACAGGTGATATTGCATGACGGGCAGCGATGATGGAGGAACCGAGAAGGCACAAAATTCCGGAAGAAGGTCGTTCCAGAGACGTGGTGCGGCGTTGGGTATGGCGCGGTTGGAGGACTTGAGATGAGATGTAATCGGGGGTCGAGTGAAGGTGAGGCATGAGGACGATCGGGTAGAGCGGGTTGGCTGGATGGTGAAGAGTTCACGAAAATATTTGGGCTGGGGAGTATTGTATGGAGTTGTGCAGTTAACGGCTGGAGACGATACCTTATTGACTTTTTGATTATAATCTGATGTGTGGCAACTTTTATAAGATTTCTGAAATTACCTTTCACTCACAGGCTTTAAATCTGATCTCTTTCTGCCTCACCTCACTGGTGTCTGTACTGAGTAGACAATTTTTCCTTAGTAGGCGTAGCTGTAAACTATCAATGGCTGGCTATTGGTCATGATTTAACCGTGGGTCCATTAGTAGTCTGAGCTGGTTCTATTAGCTGCTAATTTATGGAAATCTCTTGGAGTTTAAGGCAAAGAGGAGGGGGAGTGGCTGAGGTCCATTGGCTTATTGGTATAATTAACACCTAAGCGTATCCGATGAGGAGATGGGGGCAATGGCTGGTGGTCATGCTTTTGGCTTGGATCCGGGAAGCCTCGACCCCCGGGTGAAATTCGATCCCCTTATACAGTAAACCATACTATTTGCTTCTCAATATGGATTGGATGAGAATCGAGTTTCAGGGCAGAGGGAGATTTGTTTAAAGAGGAGATATAATTCACGTAATTTGATTAAAAGTCAGATTTATTCAAATCAATCTATTTTATACTGCTCCTAAAAGTCCAAACGTTAGTTTTATCTTACAGTAATTTTCTCTATCTTAGAACTTACCTAAGCTTGCCTAAGTCAGTGAAGTCCTAAGACTTGTCGTTTTATTGTGTTTTACTTGTTTGCTAATCAGTTCTCGTTCTGTTGTTTCAGTTGGAAAATTGTCGAAACTTCGACGATCGCAAAGAGATTCGAGCGGCTATGCGGGCAGTTCGAACGGATATCAGAGGTTGATATTATCTTCATTCTCAAAAACTAAATACAAAACACTTCGTTTCATAGCTACTTCACAATCTCTGTGCTCTTTGGTGACTTGTTTGTCCCTGTTGGATGCCTTCCCCCATCGTGAAATACTGGACTTTCTCTGACCACTTGGAAAGACCTTCCATTGAAATTGTGATTACTCCAAGGGACAAATTCCTCTGCCTTATGGTCGCCTCTCTTCACCCGCGGCTGTACTGGGTGCGCCTCTGATTGGCTATCTTGAAGGGGCGCTAATTAAAGTTTATGTTGACTGATTGACTGATTATGATTATTGTCATGATTTTGTTGTTTGAGGAACTACGTTGTTAATGTTGCTGATAGCTTCCTAACTTTTAGCATATTTTCTAAGACTAAGAACAAAGTGAGGTTTTAGCCAATTCATTCATTCATTCATTCTTTCATTTATTCATTCGTTCATTCATTCTTTCATTTATTCATTCGTTCATTCATTCATAGGACCTCTTATATGCCCTCCAATGTAACCTGGACGTAGGTGCTCCCAGACAACCCCAGCGATGAAGAACTGTGTTTTGATGCTTGTAAAATGTGTATGAAGAGAACCCGCTTTTCAATGCGCTGGGAAACAGGAAGCCAGTGGAGCACTTACGCTTATATTGCGAGACATGATCAAATTTATAGAAGCCACCAGCAAGCCTAGCATCTGCACGAAGCACGCGCTCAAGCTGTGCAATGCACCATCCCAAGGAAGACGAACATAGATGGAGTCGGTACTACAAACACACGAACAAAGAGCAAATGAGGCTTTGGGTGAAAGTGAAATGACCCGCAATTGCCGCAGCTGAAAAAAAGCAAGAACGACATAAAAGACTTAGGTGTTCAGAGAAGGTTAGTTCCTGTGCAAGAACGGCATAAAAGACTGCAGCATACAGATGTTACGAAGACAAAGTAAGAGAAGTCAGCAGATATGCCTGCCTGATGATCTATTTTCCAGCTGCTGTCCATTACCCAGTCATGTAAATTTCGTCTTGGAAGCGATGAGGCGTAGACTGTTGGACGACGACCAATTGCCAAGTGCAGCCTCCATTGCGCGATGCGTGTGGCTAATGCGGTGGTCAGAGCAGCGTTAGATGATGGACAATGCGGACGATGTCTGAGGTTGACAAACAACAATGTTGTGTGAAGCAAAGTCTCAAATGGAGACTAGGAAGATAATGATAAGCAGCGAGCATTTTTCAGTTCTTACCTTGAATACTAATATGAGTTATACGAGTGTTATTACTTTTATTGTTATTAATCGATGTGTGATAAACTTGAAGACAGACAATGGTACAGAAAAGCAGGTGCACCATTTGTTGTATAAGTTTAGGTCGAGCAGTTTTTTCCCAGGTGCTTCCCTTGATCAAATATTACATTTCCCAGTAATTTTTATCTCTGTGGCAAGAACACATGATTTATATGATGTCAGAGATAATAGCTTCTTATCATTTAAACGAAAAATTTTTCTCAAATTTTTCATCTGTTGGAAAATTAGACGTTTGAAGAAAACATCAGATTATTATTTAATCTGTTTGTAAATTAAAATATACGAATGTTATAGCCTGATAAAGCCATGTTTATTTGATCTTGGGAATTTAAAAGATTAATGTTATCCGATAAAGCGTTCTTCTAACTCTCTTGCAAAAATGCTATTGAAATGTCCTCACTTACAGATGGCAGATTCACGCCGAACACCAACGAAGAGATTTTTAAACCAGTATTAAAACCTTCGAACGAGACAGGAAGCGCGATCCCATTCACAGGCGAGATTGAAACCACTCGCCTCCACGATCTGATCAGAGGCGAGTCAGAAAAGACAGCACCTATAGAAACTGTGTCTGATGAATACTCTGCTTCCCTTGTGAACGAGACTCTATTTTGCTCCGACTGCAATTCTCCTCAGTCTTGTCAGATGGGAAATGCTCATGCTGCTGCGGAGGCTGGGCTTCCGAATGGACCGGACGATGCGCCGAGATCCGATTTTGTCGCTGCAACGACGGAACGCTCGGAGGAAGTCCTGACGACCGACGAAGACTTCCTGTTGAAGGATGGTCCAGGTCGGGCAATGCCGGATCTATCGAAGTTACCATCAAGCGATACACTTGATTCGACTCCAGACCATTCGGAGAAGGAAGAATTAGGTAATGATGGAAGGTTACCTACAGTGTTGCATGTGTGTGTGTGTGTGTCTTGCTGTGTGTGTGTCTTTGTTACTTTGTGTGTATGTAGCATGTATGTGTATGCAGAATTATATGTATGTGTTTGTGCATGCGTTTGTGGATGTGTGCATATGTGTATGTATACCTGTACCTGTATCTCTGTATGTATATGTGTGTGTGTGTGTGTGTATGTATGTATTTATTTATGTGTATGTTTATGCAGGCGATAACATGTTCCTGTATGTATGTGTGTGTGTGTGTGTGTGTGTGTCTGTCTGTCTGTCTGTCTGTCTGTGTGTATGTATGTATGTGTGTATGCATGTATGTATTAACGGGTGTATGAGTGTGTGTCTGTATGATGGATCTTCTATTGCACTTTTTATGAACACATCAAGAGCTCTGGATGCTGAAAATCAAGTTTGCCGACAGCCCCCTCCTCCCGCTCACCCCCATACAGGGGTTCAGTCAGTCAACAGACCTGGGAATCAAATAATGGAGCGCCATCAGGCGACCTAGTTCTTTTATTGACCAATCAGAAAACAGGCCACTGTACAGAATAATAGGCTATATATATATATTGGGTGAGGAGGAGGAGGAGGAACTGTTGAGGGAAAGGACATCTATCGACTGACGACGGCAAATGACGATCGTAAACCTTGACCCGAGTCATTCATGTGATGCAAGATGCGATGTGATGCTTTGTATATGTGCCATGTCACATGTTTGTTTTTTAATGTGAGTTGAGTGTCATTTTTGTCATGTGTCATGTCTGTGTTTGATGTGAGATGGGTGTTTTTTTTTATGTGAGATGGGTGTGTTTTTTGATGTGAGATGGGTGTGTTTTTTGATGTGAGATGGGTGTTTTTTTTCTGTGTCATGTCACATGTCTGAGTTTCATATGAGTTGAGTGTGGTTTTTTGTTTATGTGTCTTGTCACATGTCTGTGTTTTGTGTGAGTTGAGTGTGGTTTTTGTCTATGTGTCATGTCACATATCTGTGTTTGATATGAGTTGAGTGTGGTTTTTTCTGTGTGTCATGTCACATGTCTGTTTTTTTATGTGAGTTGAGTGTGTTTTTTTTATGTGTCATGTCACATGTCTGTGTTTCATGTGAGTTGAGTGTGGTCTTTTGTCTATGTGTCATTTCACTTGTCTGTGTTTAATGTGAGTTGAATGTGGTTTTTTTCTATGTGTCATGTCACTTATCTTTGTTTGACATGAGTTGAGTGTTGTTTTTGTCACATCTTTTTCGGATGTGTGACGGTCAGGCTTTGGGTGAATTAGAAGCAGTGCTTTTAGAAGTGAGTGGATTAGGTGTAGTGAGTGCTTGTGGAGTGTATGGAAATGGAGTGCTTCTGTTGTTCTGTGAGCAAGTGGCTGTCCTCTAGTCAGCTTTAGGTATCGTCTGGGTACTTGATTTGGTATGGCGCCTGTGAATAAGCCGGTCTCCCTGACGTGGCGTTTGGGGGCCGTGAAATTCTTGAAGGTTTACATTGCATTTCATTACATCGCATTAAAGTAGTGTCATCCTGGCTTGGCCATACTTTCATTCTCGTGTAGCTTTGGCTTCTATCTGCCTATACCTTAGCTTTCTATCACTTAACCTTGGCTCTTAACTGTTGCTTCCGGTTAATTAGCCATTGCTTTGTTCTATCTTAGCCTAGGCTCTCTTTGACTGAGTCTTGGCTTCATTCTGTCTTAGCCTAGGTTCTCCATGGCCATAGCTTCATTAGCCTTGGTTGTATATGACTAAGCCTTCGCTTGTGTCTGATGCAGCCGTAGCTACCTCCTACTTTACCTCTAGCTTCTTTCCAATTTGGCCTCATTAGTTAACCTTGCTTACTTCCCTATGCAGTTATCTTCTTTTCGTTGTAGCTTTGCAATCCTCTGGCCGTGAGAGTGTTCTCCCTCCGGTGTTTGAATCGTCCCTAACCGACCTGACAGTGACAGAGGGTGATGACGCGTCCTTCGAGTGCTCCATATCAGCCAGACTTCTTCCTTCGATCCACTGGTACAAGGACGACGACTCGATTCCTTCGGACGATGACGACTTCAAGCAGACGTTTGACGGCAAAGTCGCAAAGCTGTTCATTGCCGAAACTTACCTGGACGATACGGCCACCTACAGGTGTGCAGCACGAAATGCCGGAGGAGAGATAACAGTGGAGGCAAAGCTTGTGGTCAATGGTCAGTTTGGTTCAAGTGTTCAATAGTTGTATGTATATGGTCATATATATATATATATATATATATATTATATGTATATTATATAATATATATAGTATTAAAAATAGTATGCTTGTATGCATATTATCTGTGTGTGCCCCTATATGATCCTATATATATATATATATATATATATGTATGTATGTGCACAAATATAAGTGTTTTATATATATATATATAATACATTTATAATTTATATGCATGCATATTGAGTTTATTAATATTATTATAATTATGGCTTCTATCTGTTTTTGGAGGCTGTTGAAACTTGAAGACCATTCATGACTAGGCTATAATATTGTTTCTAATTGTGTCTGTTGTAATGTATAGGCTGTTGATGTCTGTGATCTATTATTAAGGCTGACTACCCGGGTAATGAAATCGGTTTTCGAGTACCCGAAATAATGTAAAAATGCGCGATTTTACCTAAACATATGCCAGAAATATTCCGTTGGTCAAATTGGCTGACTGCCCAGGCAATGAAATCGATTTTCGGATGCTCAACATTTCCTAACAAAATATCCGCGTGGTCGGGTACCCGAATGAGCGGAGTGACAGTTACCAGGGTCGTGATTTCAACATTTTTTGATAGCCTTATCTATCATGTGTCTGGTCTCTTGAACAAGTTTTTGCAAAGGTGCTCAAACTTCCAGGGGTTTGTCTAGCACTTGTAAAATTCCTCGTCTTGCATGAGCGAGTGGTCGTGACATTTCTTGCGCGTACAGATGATGTCAGCCATGACAACATGCTTTGTTATAGCAAATACATTGTGTTTTACAGACAAATCTCGCTTGATTGATCGTTTAGCGTCATGCTTGTACTAAGATGTATATGGGAAAACCTATGCACACCTAGTTGAGTAAATAATATTAAGTATGTTTATTATCTATTAACCAATTGCTAATGACATTGTGGTGTACAGATATCAAATTAACGCAGTTTAAAAAGTAAAATACTTGTATCGGAATGTATATGTTTTTTGCCCACACACCTACACACACATATATATACATACACACACACACACATATATATATATACACACATACACATATATACATATATTTACATATATGTACACACATATATATATACCATTTGTATACAACATACAATACATGCTAATTTTATATGGTGCTTATCATACTCAACAAGTTCATTTGTTTATCTTTTACTGATCCTACCTGAAACAATAAGTCTTCTTTTTCAAAAAGCTTAAATTTCGGTTGGAACTCCCTCGATGTGTCTGTCCATTCTACTCAACTACTTTTGTCATTGCTCACGTCATTTTTTTCTCAACTTACAGCTGAACTCTTTCAAATTGCCCGTTCACCATATGCTGCTGCGTGTCTGTCACAAAGACTGATCTTCTGAATATCGACCTGATATACTCTTGGTGTAATATTGTACATCAGTGTTGGTGTGACATCAGTCAGTGTTTTGTACATTACACACCGGCTCAGTAGAAGTTACTTTGTTGGTTGGTTCCATGCTTGTGAGTGGGCCCACCACTGGCGATTCTTTCAGCTTACTGTGCACTGCTTTGCTAACTGATGTCACATATTCGTTAGTAATGACATTTTACATCATTTTGGCTAGCCCAAAAAGCGCCTTTGAGTGGGTATCTTGAAGGAGTGCTACATAAATGTTTGATTACATTACGATACTTAATGCAAATACAGCAAGTAGCTTATATAAATAGCTTATATAAACGCTGTGTACATTACACGCTCTGGATTAATGAATGAATGTGGATATTTCAGAGGCTGTATCCAGTGATTCCTCCTCATCAGAGGACGAAAAAGAGGAAGAGTCAGCTGAAGACTGTCCTCCTGTTTTCACGAAAGAACTCGTCGACCTGAGCGTGTCCGAGGGTCGGCCGGCCGTTCTCGAGTGCTCCCTGTCAGTTGGTACTGCTGGTACTGCTCCGCTCATCATCTGGTACAAGAACATGCAGATCCTGCGATCCGGGACCGAGTACCAGCAGACGTACGATGGAAAGGTTGCTCAGCTGAGAATCGGGGAGACGAGCGGAGAAGATGCTGGGAGGTACGAATGCGTCGCGAGGAACGCCTTCGGAAAAGCTAGCTGCCTCTGCAGACTCTCTGTTCAAGGTTTATTAAGTCACAACTCTTTTGATCTGTCCATGTTTTAGCAGCTTAGAAGCGTTTGTTAATAGCATTTTGGTGGAAGAACTTGGTCATATTGTTTGATAGGCTGTTGTTAATTTTAGTAGAGGCCCATCTACTTTCTTGTTGGCTGCTCATTTGGTTAGAACTGAGTTCTATCAATCAATGAATCAATGAATCAATCAATATTTATCACCATAACTCAAGCACATAGTTTTGACAGTTATGGACTCTGGTATCATTTAGAAAACCAAAAGGAACATAAGATTCCGCTAACAGAGTTGTCATACTTACATCAATCATTTATCGATTGGGATAGTTGTTAGTCATCATGTGATGCAATATATTTTAAATCAGTCCATTGCTATGGTGTACAAAGTTAATCAAATAAGTCTCTTCAAGTTCAAGAACATGGTTGTTCACAACACCTGAACACAAAGTAACATGCAACAAAATAAGCACAGTAGATCATGCACAAGTTAACAACTTTAATATGAGTTCTGATAAATTAGTTCTAATTATATGATTGGTTGTTTTAGAGCCATTTGTAGCTGGGACCTATTAACTTTCTGTTTTGTATACAGCTGAGTGTTACTATATGATTGGCTGCTATTTTTAGCCATGACCTTTGACTGGTTGCTATTTTTTTAGGAGAAATGGAGTTGAACTCCTCTCCCTCTCCTGATGGACTATCATCCTCAGTGGTATCTGCACCAGTAAAAGAGGTTGGTCTAAGTTGCCAAGTTGTCGTTTACTTACTTACTTACTTACGCTGTCTTAATACTGTAGTACATCGGAAATTGATATTAGTGGTACATTTAGCAGCCATGAATCATGTTCCATGGCTTAGAAAAAGAAGAATTCTTTCCTTCAAGCTGACGTTTATGGACTTCGAAACTTCAGACTAGGTGACCAGCATGTGATTGTAATCTGAAATTTATATTACGCCACTTCAAGATTAAACTGATCAGATTAATTCCCAGTCTCTGCGTTTGAGGATCCCTTCAGATACACCTCTGCTCCAGCCCCAAATGGAAATTTCTCTGTGGCATTTAGTTAAAGGGGTGAAACTCTAACCAACAACGTCTCCCTCAATGTGATTTTCCCACCGACAATTGACAGTCGATGTTCTTATTTTTTCGCCAAGCTGTGCAGAGGAACTAGTGAAACAGAAATCTTCAACTATCGGGATGTTTCTGCCCTGGTGGTGATCTGATCCTTTGGGAATATTGTACAGCCTACTAGCCACTAGACTTTACACACTTCAATACAAAGTTTCATTGAGGTCTAATAAAACTATTCTAATAAAACTGATTTACTGATCCGCAAATGAGACGATGCTGACTAACTTCTGCTTCTATGAATGTAGCCAATCATGTTGGTCAGAAGGTCACAGTCAGAGGTCACTGATGTCAAGGAGATCGAAGACGAAGATCTACTACAGCGAATGGTAACTTGTGATCATAATCTCGAGATTTCTACAGCGCCCAATAAACAGTCACAGGAGCCAGCTTAAGTCACTTGTACTTAGTCAAAGCAATGATCGAGAGGCCAGTGTGTCTTGTGTCAATCCAGGTCAACTGGCTGCCAGTATAACCCCTTAGCATTTTGATCTTGAACTGACTTTATCCCTACCACCTTCGTGGTAAAATCGCCACTCGTAAACTCTAAATTACAGCACCCACAGCGAAGTTGTGAGAAACAAAGACAATTAATCAAAACAGAATTTATAGGCAAGGGAGGGAAGGCAGAGGGATAATGTAAACACCTTACTCAAAATATGGTGATTTCCATAGCTATGCATATCTTTCGTAATACGATAAACACAGTGAAGGATTAGCTTTCTTTACCTCTAGGTATTTATTAAGCTATGAACAAGTCTATTCATGTAGCATTTGGTCAATTGGTTAGAGCACTTCCCTTGCAGCACAGAGTGCAAGGGTTTGAGCCTCAACTGTGGCATTAATATGTAGGGACTTTGAGCAAGTCATTGTAATGCTGCTCAGTACCGTCGATTTCTATCATATGGTGGACAATTCTGAACTTTTAAACATCAGATGCAGTTGTATTGTATTGTATTATTGTATTGTATTATTGTTTTGCATAATCAGTTGACATTTAATATTCGTACTATATAAATAAATGTAAATTAATAAACTAGTGTAATAAATAAATAAATAATATCTTGTTTCATATTGAATTTGTGCAAATAATGTCTATAGGTGAAAAAGCAACAATCTAGGTGAAATCTTTTATGGGTTGGAGAATTCTAATGGCTGTTGCATTTTTCCCAGTTGAGTCAAACGGAGGACATCGACTTTCGAAAACGAATCAGATCTCGACTTCAGGAAATTCGGGACAAGAAACTAGGTCAGTTCAACCCAACAGGGTTTTTGTTGCCTAAAGTCACTCTTCTGCCTTACTGAATGCCCCAGTTAGCTATGTTGGTTATAGCGTAGGATGCGTCCGATGTGTCTCTGTGTATAGAAACATTTACTAGTCCATCAGCCCAACCGGACACATTAATCATTAATTCGTAACATGTAGGCCTACTATCTCGACCTGTTTTCGATGATCTAACTCTCAAACAGCGAAATTGTATAATTATGTAAGTGGCTACATTCTGTCAGCCATTAAGCTGAAATACAATACCTTCTCATTGTCATTTTCAGCCGAGCTGGAGGCCAAGCGAGTGAAGCAGCGCCTCGTGGAGGAGGATCCGGTCCAGCGACGACTGCGCCTGGCGGAGGAGGAGAAGCAGAGGAAGATGAAGGAGTTCCAGAAGAAAGCCGAGGATTCTCTGCGCCAGAGGGTGGCTGAAGCGGAAAGCAGGATTCACAGATCCATGTCGTCTGGTTTGTTACCTTGCGATACTTTAAGTCGTCGATCTTTACTTTAAGGCATCGATCTTTACTTTAATTCCCTCGATCTTTACTTTAAGGAATCAATCTTCACTTGAAGTCGTTGATCTTTACTTTTAAGTTGTTGATCTTTACTTTAAGTCATCGATCTTTAAGTGTTGTCATCTGTCAAGGGACATTTGGCTGGAATTTAAAAAATTCAGGACAATTAATCAGTAGCTGGAAATTGTGTTTTAATCATAATCTTCAAATTTATTAAATGCTGTTCTAATGCTAAGTGCAGGGCACAAATGCATTCATGCATGCTGTGTCAAGTCAGAGGAGTTGTCCAGATATGTTGAATTCCTCTATTCAATCAAGTCTTCTTTTACATCAGACCAAGTGATAGTTTCAATTCTTAATTGTAGTAGGAATTATGCTTTCAATTCAAATGATGTGTATCTACATTCCAGCCAAAACATAACTGACTAAATTGTTTAAATTATATTTGCATTAATAACTAAAAAAAATTTTATTTCATGTTTTCTTTAGCTTGAATTGACGATGAAAGACACTACATATAGAAGATTGAATAAGTTCTTGTTTATTTTTGAGACATTGGATTGTATTTTAGATCTGGAACAACCGAGTTCAGTGAACGCGGTTACGGAGGAGGAGGCTAAGAAGAGTCGGCCGGTCTTGGAGCGACAGAGGAAGTTTTCCAGTGGAAGCGAAGAAACGAAAGTGTCTTCACTGACGTTGCCTGCAAAAAGCAAAGGCATGTAACAGCGATTTTGTATGATCATTGATCTTGGAACTTATCTCCCATTTGACTGATCTATAGGGAGGCAGGGAGCCACACCGGATATTGTCCTTCCCATCTGATTTCAATCATAAGGAGCATGACCACAATTGCTTGACCTCCTACTTGATGACTGTTGTTTTATTTATCTCCTGTTTGGGTTTTATACAATTGGGGCAGTCTATGGTCAGCATGCTGGACAGTCGTTCAAGAGGTCAGAGGTTCAAAGCCCCCGCTAGGGCAGATATTTGATTCCAGATTTCTGTCCTATCTGCACCGTTAGCCAATTCCGCTATAATTATCTGATCATACATACTCTGTTGTGAGGAAGATGAGACGGTGATGAAAAGGACTGGCCACCCTCCTGCCCTCATATGCCAAGGTTAAGAAAAGGAAAGGAGGCCGCTGACACTTTGTACCCATCTCACAGTTAGCTTAAAGCTGTCTCTTCTAAAATTGGGGGTGTGTGTTGATTTTTTTATCGACACCGTTCCATAACGAAGATGATTTGGTGTCGCCCTCCTCCTTTCTCCAGGCTTGGGACTGGCACTGTCAAAGTCCAAACAGTGACTGAGTTTCTAAAATCGGGGAGGGAGGTGTGCCTCTTTGTATTCAAAGTTGTGAAGTTTTTTTAAGCATTGTCAAGAACATGGTTGAGAGTTTGACCTTTATTACTGAATCCCACTGAGGAGAAATTGCTATGGACTGTTGCGCCTTTGCAAGGGTCTTCAAACGTATGGAATTAATCAGTTCTATCTTGAAGTGGCGCTACATAAATTTGAGATTGCAATTGAACGACATGAAGTTCGTTAATAGCTCACTCGACAGATCCTGTGCAAGTAGGCGTTGCCAATTGTTCTGTTCTCAATATTGGTTGAATTTGTTGTCTTGTTTTATTTTGCAGTGATCCCTGTTGCAAAACCAGGAAAGCCTTTAGGTGGTATTGCCAGCCTCCAATACACACTCAACCAATCGCCAGGTTGGTGGACATTAATTACGACTTACCAGCCACAGTGTAATGTACTATATCTCTCATTTTATGTAACCCCTAATACAGAACAAACTACTCATCATGATCGTTAACTCCCAAATTTCTGAGACACTCACTCCTCTGAACCTGAGTGCAGAGAACCAGCCTATTCATGAGCGCTGTGTTGTATCGAAGAGCGACGTCAAGTGAAGGTGAGTGTCCGGCTGCCATAGAGACCAGGAAGAGGAGGCAGAGCAGCTGCCATGATGGGTTTCGTTGAGGACGAGAAGGCTTGGAAGGTGGAGGATCGGATGAATTAGAGGAGGAATTCTTTGTGGAGGTGAGACTTCAACATCCCCTGGACAGGAATATTACTATGCCAACCTGGAAATTTATCAGTTTCTAAATTTACATGAGTTAAAATGTATTGAACGGTTTCATGATCATAGCTTGAACATTGACAGGTGACAGTAGCAGGAGTAGTAGTAGAACATTGTAGTTTAATGACACTGTGATAACAAAGATCATTAGCGTCGCCCTTCCCTTTACCCAGACTTGGGATTGGCACAACCAGAGTGCAAGCAGTGGTAGAGTTCCAAACCTTGAGTGGTCGCCAGGTATACGACAATGGTTGTCAAGGATCTCGTATGCTCGTATTTCCCACCATATGCATATGCATATACATATGGTGGGAAAGGCTGTCATCCAAAATGGAACGTGTACTTCTTGTCATATCTATGTATCTATTTTACCAGCCTTTGAAGAGCAATGTATTTAATCCTGGTTTTGTGTCAACAATTTGAAGAGCTTTTTCATTGTACTCTGATATATTCAATCTAAGACGTAGATGCTTACAGATACATCTATCGACACCACCTGGTCTTAACACATCTGAAGTGACTGTTTTTGTTACCTAGGTACTGTGGCTTCTTGTTATTACCTGTTATATTATCAGCTATTTGTGGTGCCAAATTTATAGTTTTCTGTTGCTTTCTGTGTTCGTTGTCTCATAGTGCGTCAGAGCAGCCTTCCTGGCTCTGTATCCTCAGCATCTCGTTTCAGGTGAGTTGAGCACAAATGAGCACAACAGATTGACATGTCCAGAGGAGGAGACTGCTGGCTATTAGCAAAGTGCTTTCATGGTATAATTCACTTTTTTTTTATCTCACTTAATTAAAGACTGGGTTTTGGTTGGGTGGGTTTGAGGGTATGGGCTCTGGGTTGGTGTGTTATGGGCGAATAAAGTTTGGGTGGCTGGAATGGATAGCTGGATGGATGGATGGATGGATGGATGGATGGGTGGGATGCATGTTACCTAACTATCGAGTGTACTTGAAAGTTTTGAATTCTGCTTTTTTTCTTCCAGTAACTCTTCTCCGGGCTCCAGTCCAGGACGGAGTGTTACAGTCCAACGAAGCGCAACAACGATTAAGCAGAGGCTTTTGGACTGGTGCAAGGCAATGGTCAGAGGTTACGAGGTATGAACCAAATAGATACCCACTACATTTATGTGGTGCATATTGTGTAAACTGGCTGGCTGGCTGGCTACTAAGTGTCTGTCTGGTTTACTCATTGGCCGACTGGCTGATCATTTTTGTGTGGCTAAAAGGCTTTTGGCTTCTTTGGTGTCTGGCTAAGAGACTGTCAGCTTGCTGATTGGGTGCTAACTGTCTGACATTTCTTGTAGCCAGGGAAGTCTCCCTATTCTTTTATTGTGTTGATAGAAACAAAAGTGAAATAAGCACTTTGCAGTTGTGAATTAATTTGATCAATCAACACACAAGTCAATCAATTGATTTTCAAGGTCACTGACCAGACTTCTGCAAGTTTGTCGTCAAAGGCATCAAAATAGGTCTGTCATGAGGTTAAAATAGTTTATTTCATCATCCTTAGACAATAGTCTAGACATGAATTCTATTTTACAAAGTGTTTCTGACTTTGTGCACAGATGAAAAGAATGTATTGTTAATGTTAAGTTAGTTTATGAGTTTAGTTAAATGAAATGAAACCGTTGTTGTTTGTCATCCAGCACGTCAACATAACCAATTTCTCAAGCAGCTGGAATGACGGAATGGCCTTCTGTGCACTTATCCACCATTTCTATCCAACTGCATTCGACTACTCTCAGCTGAACCCAAGAGATCGTGCAGAGAACTTCCAACTGGCGTTTGACATGGCAGAGTGAGTTCTTTGCACAGAAAAATAATAATGTAATGTAGTTTGTGAAACACTTTGTTTGGAGATTTGCAATTTTTGTTTTGTTTTTAATGGCATTCTGATAGTCGAGTGAGTTCTTTGCGCAGAAAGATTATGATGTACTGTAATTTACGAAAAAAATGTACCTCGCGTGTCACAGTACAGACTCACATCATTTAACACACGTTCAACTTAAATTTTTTCAGGGTTATTTAATATTTGAGTCCTGTATAGGCTTGAAATATATTTAAGAGATCCGAATTATTTTGACCGAGATAATTATGTCTGAAAACGGTGAACAAACTTTTGTGTCACCCTATAGTTTTCATGGTGATTTTCTTTGTGGATGGCTTATCCAAGAGAGTAGCCACGCTGCAATAGCTTCCCATCCGAGTTTAGAAGGCCAGTGCAAAGAAAGAACAGGTGCAAAAAGGGCTGATCCAGAGCCTGAGGACACTGTGGCTTTGCACCCTTTCTCATTGTTAACTAGTTGCAAAATTCTGTTCATTGTATCATTCTTTGTCTTGTGTTGAGTCCCTTGTCTGACGAACTATTTGGCTCATCTGTGCCTTCTCTACATTCACTTTCACGACATTGCGAAAGGCCCACAGATTGTCTACCAGGGGAGTTGTACAACAATAATAGTAATTATAGTCACACACTAAATTAAGGACTAATGAGTAGCAATTACAATAATAATAATAACAATAGTCATTCCTGACGTGATTCGGTTGTCCCCGGACATTATCGCAAGAACCTGATGGATCAAAGTTACTTTGGGTAAATAATAAAATAATGATAATTGTTTTACAGGAAATGTGCTGATATCGCGCCACTTCTTGAAGTCGAGGACATGGTGCGGATGAAGAATCCAGACTGGAAATGCGTCTTCACTTATGTTCAGAGCATCTATCGTCGGTTTGTTCTTCCACATCCTGCACCTCCACCACATCTTCTTCAGACCATCGAGCAGAACAGTAACTGAGCAATTGTTGAGACGTAGATGTGGCCTCATGTAGGAATCGACACACGAACATATTTTTGCAAATCGTTCGGAGTTGCACAACCGAAGGAGAAGGATTTTCTGACTAAAGCATTTAGACAGTTTAGGAGAAGTGTGTTAGACTGCAGGCTTTCTAGATCTGGTTGTATTGTTTTGGGTTCTTTGGTAATGTTTTGGGAGTTTCTGAGGCATTCTAAATTCACACTTGAATTGTTACGGATTTGTTTAAATTTCAACAAAAACAAATTAGTCCAAAATTCCGATGAAAAATTGTATATAAACGCTGATTCAATCAGACATTTCATTATCTTTAATTGTTGTTACCTGTTCACTATAATTGTTATCAGTTCACTGAAATTGTTATCAGTTCACTGAAATGTTTATCAGTTCACTTGTATTATACATATTTTGGAGTAAACCAACTCATTTTTAGAAAATAGTTAGTTAGGACTTTTCTTATACATTGCATTTACTGAAGTGAAATCAAAATTCTGCTAAAAGTTGTGTTCACTGCAATGCATAAAGAATTTGTTTTGGATTGTTCGTTGTGAATGTCGCTCGTTACAATCCAGGGTAATGGACTTGCATTTTAAATGCTCGAATAAATATAGACTAAATCATTTCTTAGCTAAACCTGATGGCATGATGTCAGAGACTGGCCAAACCGTTTCATTACGCGTCTAATCAAAACTCCAAGCAGGGCAGAAAAGTATCTCGTCTGCCGGCTTTTGTTTATATCCATGTTGTTTTTGGTCAGGCTGCTTTTGCTCTCATTAGTAGCAATCATATTTTTCCTCATGTTTTACTAATGTATTTCTTATCGGAGGAAGAAAAATGATCCATTGGTATTGTGACAGTCAGAGGAGTGCTGTTCTGGAATAACTAGTCTTCACTGCTTCAGTAAGGCTCACGTATTATTATTATTACCGTCATTTTGCGGATTATTTTAATTACCACTACAGGTTTTGTGGTTGCAGTTATTATCATTTTTGCTGTTATTATTGATTATTATTGTTGCAACTATTATTGTTGCAACTATTATTACAATTGTGATGTAATTTTAAATACTTATATGGCCGTAAGTTCATCAGAATGGTTTTCAATGTGTTTCAGTGTTGTTATTCAAACAGTTAAATGGTACTGTTACGTCGTCATAATTATCGTCACTATTGTTACGTGCTTTTGATAGTTATACACCTCGGTGCTTTGGCGTGATGCATGATTTTGACCGTTATTAGTTTATTATACCGAATGTAGAATGGCTCTCAGTGTCTAAAAAACTCGAAACTGCCTTTGTATGCAACCTGTTACCTCTTAAGATATATAGCTCATGCTGCTGAACATTGGAATCAAATCTGTGTAGTGATGTTGTAGTGATGTCATACTGTGGCAAGTGCTTGTGTATGGTGCATTGTCAGGTAGTGAAAGCATAATATTCAGGGAGTTTATTTAAATACATTTGCTCCTGTTTCTAGGCTTCCTATGATGCTGAAGGCTTATACAAATCCTGTAACTTTCTGACAATATTTTTCTACAACGCTTTGAAATTGGTTGTAGTTTTTGGTCAGATAGTGCTATCGACGAAGAATTAGCATTTTGAACACTTCTTCTTTCGAACTGTAATGTTCACTTTGTTACATCTCCACTTGCAGACTGTGTCAAAGTCACAGTTTTACGATTATTCGATTTTCTTAATTCATAAATAAACTAAACTCAGAGTTTAAAGTGATAGCTAACTAACTATGCATCATATGTGGTTTTATTTATTGCATGTTTTAAGTAGGTCAAGGTGTTTTTTGTAAAGAATTTGATTAATTTGTGAATGGTATGAGATTTAAATGAAAATTACTTTTTAATAGGTTCAAGTTTTAATTTATATTATAGTTTCCAATTGGCCTATAAATTGATCATTGTTTTAATTTAATCAAAATATTTTAATAAGGGTTTCTGTTGATAGCTGATGTATATTGCTGGAAAATTTGTGGATGGACTAAACACATTGTCTTGAATAAGTCAGAATCAGTGCTTTAGAGACCCATTCATTCTAATCTTGAGATTCAGTCACAAATTGATGTTCCACTAAAACAGATTTTGTAGTATACATTTCATAATTAAATGCAACCATTTAGTTAGTGGAATTAAACATTTAACTACCCCTTTGATCATCTTTAAAGTTGTACAGTACACCCTAAACAACCATTTATTATTGTCAGTGTCATTTTAATTAATTAATAAGAACTTAATAATAATTAGTTAGCTTTCTTTATGAAAATTTGTCACCAGACCTCATTACTTACTGATAGTAATTAAAACATTAATTAAAATTGTTTGTTGTTGAGGGATCACAAGATGGAATAATTTTTATGTCGTTTTTCACCTCTTTTGGCCACTTCCAATACAAGTTAAATATTTGTTAAATCTGGTTGGCAGATGTAATTTGTGTTCTTTTCACATTTTGATTTGTACAGTGAATATTGTATACTTGCTACCAAAGCGTTTGTAGATTAGGCGAACTGTACAGATGTTATATTTTAAAACAGTTTCAAAGAGACCAACAGGAGTTTTGTGATGATTTTTTTAAGAAACATATCATCGTCATCGGTTTCTTACACTAGTCATTTTGACAAGTACCATAAAATCCAGGTGCTTGAAATTTAAACCGATTGTAGTTAATCTGAGTAATATCATATCCGAATAGGCATAAATCATAAACTTTATTTAACTGATTACAATATTCTTCATTAGTTGGTTGCTGGCCAGGTCCGGGCCCCTAACAATCGCCGGTCCCTGGACATTTGCCCCTCTCATGGAGTCATGGGCATGGACTTCAGGATAGCGTTGTAAAGATATGGCTTCTTGGGAATGTATCCAAATGGATACAGAGTTCCTTGTCTCTGGAACATCTGGCAGCCTTTCATTGCCAAACTACCAAGGAACTGTCCCTTTAGATTACAAGTAACGTATGTTTAATGACGCATTCATTTGTAAGATGATTTGCGTCAAACAAGACACATTTATACACTGCACATAATGGTCGACCTATTGGGTTCAAGACAAAACTGCATTTATGGCTTTCGTTTTTTACGTTAGGCCTATAATGTTCAAAAGTTTTACGAGTTCAACATTCTGCAGTAAACTGTACTGTCTTAGATTATGTACAATAAGCTCGGCCAGAGGCGGCGATCTCGTTTGACAGATGGTGGGACACCCAATGAGAGAGGTAGGAAATGTGGAGAGACACGTGTATAACATGTCTCCTCTCTTTAAAATGTGGGGGACTTGTCCCACTCGACCCCTCCCCGGATTGCCGCCTCTGAGCTCGGGGGGGTCCAAAACGAGTGTGCGACTGTGCGGGTGTTCGGCTAAGAAACCAGAGAGCCCTTTGGTGACTGGAGGTAGGTTTTCCTGTGTGGATTTGGTTTGCTCCCTCGTGCACTGTCTTTGTCGCACAGCTTAGGGATATTAAGTGTTCTTGGTCAATTTAATCTTTTCTATAAATGATCTCTGGTAATTATTGTCCTTTGATTCTTTCGTTGGGAATGAATAGTATCTTTCTTTCTGCTTCTTGGTCTGTTTTCTTACAGAGTCTCTGTCCTTATTTAATGGCGCAAGGACCGCCAAACGCTCCATAGCAAGAAAAATTCGCTTATAATGTAATTATTCAATGTTCTAGAATACGGACATAGTTGGTGGTCGTATCCTGTGCAATAGAGCGTGATGGTCATTGGTCCATATGGTTCATGCGATCCCGTCTCTGAATAAAAACGCAATGCCCATGCTGATGGTCCACTTGAGTAGCGCCTCTTTGTTGTGGATACATGTGTTCACAGTTGACGATCATAGGTCACCGACAGTGTACTTCGGCTGGGCACAGGTGGCTCAGAAGGGCTCAGGTTGTACGAGCTTGACCCTGAGGCAGGTAGGGGAGAATGAATATCTTGCTTCCTAACACTGGGGATCGGGGGGTTGCCTCCATCATTCAAAGGGATTGACGCCCCTCGGTTGTTGAATATCACTGAGCGATGACCTGGTCACGACACAGAGGTCATTCACAATTGAAAAATATTAGTAAAATTATGTCGGGATTAAAACGGTTTTGAATTTTTTGTAAATGATGACCATTTTTTTACTAGTTATTTTCGAAATTACCTGAAGGCCCTATCTCTTTTCTCCGGACACAGTGTAGGCCTATAATATATATTGTTATCATTTTATTTTAAAGTATGTAATCAACGTATCAGTGCTTTGGTGTGGATGCTTCACACAACATCAAAATCGCACGCATGTACACGAAGATGAAGGCTTCTATGTTACGACGAACGATGAAACCTCTAGGCTTATTTGTGAGAAGTTTTGTTCCCGATAGCCTAATCCGAAGGTTCGATAGTCCGAAGGTTCGATTGTCCGATACTTCGATAGTCCGAGGATTTTATACTCCAACATTAATTTAATTAGAAACTGGATTAATTGATGAAAAGAATGGGTAAAACTGGGAGGTGGATTGATGTGAAAAAAACGATGACTAAATGGAAGCTGAATGAATAGAATGGTGCAATCCAGCTTCTAGCCAAGCATAATTCTTTAGTCAATCCAGCTACCATTAAAACCGCAATCTTATCACCTATCGACCGGACACCATGCAATCTTTGGACTATCGAATCTGCGGCTATCGGACTGTCGGACTAGGCCTACAGATCTGCAGATACAGAACTTTAGGCAATATGCGTACAATGTATACCAAAGATGGTAGAGTCGTAGACTAAGATATGACACTCATCTCAATGTAGCCTATCTGAATATTCAGATAGGCTACACCTACCTGCGATTGGTTGGGCCGCAATTATCGTTGCTAATATACCACACAACCAGTCGCTACGTGGCGCCACGGTGGCCGAACGGTTTGTGAGAATTGACCACCACACAGACCAAATACGCGTACACAGCGGAGATAGGCACAAATATTTGTGAGAAGAGGGGATAGGGCTGAGGGCCTAACAGGCTGCCATGTGCGCAATGTTTCTTTAACACATGTTTTGCGCGATTTCCTGCGAATTAACTTCTTGCGATGTGTTAACATGTGTTTTAAGAAACGAATGTAATAATTATTATCATCATCATGGAGCTAATTAACCCAAGAACACTTTGAGCAGATTCCGGCCTATATCAATGTGGGGCGCCATTATGCTGCACGTGAATTGAGACGTTAATAAAGACTGACATAATTAAATGTTTGCGCGCGTGGCCTCGTCGTTGTGCCTGGGACTAATAGGCCTATGGGCTAAAAGTAGTCCCAGGCAGTGCGTTTGCGTTGTCTTGGGAACAAGCTATTTACAATTCAATCAATCGTGTGAAGCATTTGATCATATCGCTGGCTCCTAGGCAAGGGCAAGGGCTTGGTCGCTCAGACATAAGTGTATTGTGTACACTTTAACCCAACCACCCAAGGTAGTCAACCACCCAACAAACTTCAGTAATAAATTGTAACACAGCCTGCCACCTACGGACGAGGGCGTTTGGAACACGACCCATGGCGTATATAATCACACAAGATGTGCTCTGTTTACAGCAGTTACAATAAGATGAAGAGTATTAATAAAAGGGAAAGGAAAACAGAAAGTAATGGAAATTCGAAGGAGGAGGAAGCTAATGAGGAATGGCAGATCGAGAAATAGGATGATGGAAATGAAGGGGGAACGGAAGAGCACTGAAAGTTGGAGGAATAGAATGAGGAAAAGATATGGGAAAATTAGGAAGAGTAGGCCTAAACTAAATAAAAGGAAAGCATGAGGATACGAATGAAGGGGACGATGAAAGTTGAGAAGGGGCCGGAAGGAGGAAGATACAAGTAGAGGCTAAGGAGGAAGATAGAAGAAATACCATGAAGAGGGAAGAGAGGAATAGGGTTTGGATGAATAGGAGAAGAAAATAGGCGGAAGGAAATACGTATAGGCCTAATATAAGGATGGGAGGAGGCATGCAAGGAGTGGAGGTTTCCGGAGAAAGAGGTGGGAAGGATGAGTACTAGGCGAATGAGGAAATAGGAAACGGAGTGAAAAACTGGCTAAACCGTGTTATTATAAAAGCTGTACCGATATAGATAGTTAAATAGCGGAAGCATCTATAGCGCCATCCAAGCGAATTTTATAACCTCATAGCAGCCAGGTGGCGCTTTTTGACCTAATTACGCACAACGGGCGGAGCTTCGTATGCGTGGATAGTATACCGCGGCTTGGTTGAGTGGATTGACGGACTGCTGTGAGAATTAAGTTAGATGGGAAATTTACACGTTGGACGGAAAAAAGACCTCAATAGCTTCAACAATTGGTGAAGGAAATTTACGTATTCTCTATTCCTACATGTAGTTTGAACTACAGGGCAACTAAATTTTACAAAATGTATGTTAATTTAATTATATTTTAATGATGATTTAATGTACTTCTATATTAATCGTTTATGCTTCGTAATCGTAATCTCCAAACTTCTAAAGCGCCACTTGAGAGCCAAGGGGTTGTCCAAAGAAAAGTCCGTGGGAGGTCAAAGTCCAGGATCATGTAAGCCTGTAACATGTCAAGGCTGAAAAAAATGATGTTAAATGTACACTATAGTCCAAGTTTCAAAGACACTGCTTATTTGAACGTAGGCCTATACCCAAACTTAATGCCACAGCGCGCCCTTTTGTCGGTCATTAACAATCATTCGATGCTTAGGCCTCCCTAAGCTGTCATTTGACTATCACCAGAGATAGTGCTTTAGGTGGGGAATGTGTTAAATATTAATCTGCCAGGTAACCAAGAAGTAATAGTCTCCAAACCTCATACAAAGAATAATTTTTTGTTTACCATTACCAATCATTATGAGTGTAACCGCGCCAATGCCCGCTCGCACACTAGTGCAGGCAATGCCACTCCCTATAGCCTGAATGAGGGATGAGGAGGGCACTGATATGAACAGAGTTGTATGGTCTCGAGACAGTGTCTCGGTCTAGAGACGTCTAGAGACAGTTTTTTAGTGTCTCGGTCTCGGAAACCTGCTGTCTCGGTCTCGAGGTAGTGTCTCGAATTTTTAGAAACTGTCTTGAAGTGAAAGTCTTGTTCTGTCTCGAACAAGAGATCTCGATAAGTTTCGCGTTAACTGTTCTAAAATCTTGCGGCAATATAAAAACTGTTCTCAGGAATTGGTACTATACATGTATACATTATAAGTTTCAAATTGAAATTACGAATAAACCTTATTCCCGAAAACTGATACATTAGTATTTTACAGCATTTTTATAGGATCACTTGTCCTTTACTGTCTCGTACTGTCTTGAGTCTAGTGTCTCGGTCTCGGTCTTGGTACCTCACTGTCTCGGTCTCGGTCTCGGCATCTCATTGTCTCGGTCTCGTCTTGAAGTTTCAAGTCTTGCATACAATACTGGATATGAATCCTTAAGTTGTTATCGCAGTATCTTCAAACCGAATTGACTAGGCATACCAATAATTAATTAGTGGAAATCGGCATAAGAGTAACGCTTAAGGCTTTATTTTAGCATATAGCTGATTGGCATCGACATTCTTTTTTAATTCGATAGGGTGTCGCGCGCTGTCCACAACTCGTTTCTCTTTGTTAGAGAGTCCCCGTTGGATATTCCTCTTTATCTCGAAATATCAATCAACATCATTACCTGTTTGAAGATACTAACTTTTCTCGTCTGCATTGCTTAATAGGACCGAATCGGTCTCCTCTGGTGGCAGAAACGCTCGATTAGTTACAACACTGGCATATAACTATCATAGTCCTACACGCAACTCACGCCGAGAGGCTCGAGATCGTGGCCCAAAATGTAGACTCATGATTTCCATGTCTGTAATTCCAGAATTCTTGTTCGCAAAGAAGAATTGCCATTTTTAGCCGCGCCGGGTCGGTAGTGCCCGTGAGTAGTAGCCAGTAGTGGCGCTATATAAATTTTCGTAATGAATGAACTAACAGAGCTGACAGTGCTGTGATAGCTAGGGCTGTCGCTAACGAGTAGTTTTGGAGTCGAGTACTCGGTCGAATAGCTTAGCGGGTTCTCGAATACTCGTTAATACCGAATGCAAGCCATGGTATAATTAGGCCTACTAATTACTAAGATACCATAGACCACATAGACTAAGTAGACAGAGCAGTTAGTAATAGTAAGTAAGAGAATTATAAAAGTCTATAACCTGGACCTGGTATAGGCTGCAACTTTCCTGCAGGCCTATAATTGCCAATTTGTAATGAATTACAACTCTGGTGATAGCCCTCGTGTTTCCATTCCGATGCGAACGCCAGCTAAGCGAGCATTCGACGGACTTGTTACCGGTCCATTACTAAATTAAGGAGTCCATTCAATGCCCAGTAACCATGAGTTGGCGAATTCTTGGCCCGTGGCTTAGCGGCTACAGTCGCTTTTGCCTTAGATTTGTATAAATAAGACACAAAAGAAGAGATCAATCAGTCCCGGTAACGGTGTTAGGATATGTGCAGTAGTTTGCAAAGTTGATAGGTGGAAGAGTTTGTCGAGTTTTCTGATGTACCATAGCTACAGAGTTGAAACGGATATGGCAGATAAGGCGGCAGCTCTTAAAACTATTGTCTTCCTCGGGTCGGTGAGGGAAGGACGGTTCGGCCTTAGGGTGGCGAAATTCATCAAAAAACAGCTGGAGGAAGCTCATCACAATGTCGAAATATTCGGTTGGTGGGCATGGAATAATTGTTTTATCGTGATTTATTTAGTGCCAGTCTTTTTTTTATCGCCTGGAACGGCCCACGGAAGCCGCACGGCTATATTTTTTAGCGCCCGTGTATGTGACTTGCACCGAGAGGGCTTTGAAGATGAAGATAGAATGGTATTTGATGGACGGTTTGCATGACCAATTTTTGAGTAGGATTACTCAAGAAACGAACTTAGATAAATGCATTTGTGCACTTTTGAATGATCACTTTGTAGAATTAGAAGTGTTTAGAAGGTCCAGTGTTTAGAAGTGTTTAGATTATCTAGGCTAGCGTAAATCAATGGGTAATGCTCAAGTGGGTATTAATATAATTGCTTGTCTCCCTAGGTCCACTCAAACTCTTTTTTATTCTATCCTTAAAATTGTTCTTTGCAAATGTATTGGGATCGGGAGCCCTCTAGAGGTGTAAGGATGAAGGGCGATATAAAAAATCTTTGTAATGAATGAATGAATTAATAAATAATGTCTGTTTAAGAAAAGTTTGGCAGAGGAGGTCTCTCTGAGCTATTTTGGGCCCCTTTGCAGAGAAATCCTAGGCAGGGCAGTCCTGTATCCCTAGGCAGAGAAATTTTGTGCCCCTAGGCAGAGGAATCCTGGGCCCCTAGACAGTATAGTCACGATCCTCTTAGACGGAAATCCGATAGCAAAACACGGAACAAGTTCGGCAATATTCAGAGACTTTAGATCTAAACTAATTGTAGTTAAGTGTCGGTAACATTGTATTTAAAATGGTATAAATCATAAACTTTGTATAACTGATTATGATATTTTTCGTAGGTTAATTGCAGACCTAGACCCCTAAAAGTTACCGGGCCCCTGGACATTTGGCACTCTGCCTCCCCTCTCAAGGTGCGTGGGCAGAGGTGTTTGGTCATGTCTGAAGTGATCCTTGAATGAAGATGTATTGCACATTACCTCTTCTGATTGATTGATGTTTTGGGGAGTGGAGATAAACAGTGTATTAGGTCGTGCAAGTTACGAAAGATAAGCTACCAAATCAAATAGCAGGAAACTGGGTCATTGCTAAAGCAGTTTGTTCAATTTCCACACATTGTAGTTGATGTTTAATTATGCCGTGGCGTTCTAGAGATGATGATAATGATTGTTGTCCTCTTCCTTGAGACTGGCACTGCATAGTACGGGCAGTGGCACAGTTTAATTCTGTTCCCATTGCAGGAACAGAAAACCATGACAACCAATTATGGAATGGGGCCACATGTAATCTGGCCCAGTTTCTGCTGCACCAACCCAATTTGCACCAGGTTTTTCTGATAGTCTCATTTGTGAGATTTTTAGTGCTAAATCCATTGCACAGCAGAGAACATGTTTGGACTTGAGACCATTATTATGTCCCTTATATTGCATTCATTACACTGGCTGAACTTTGAGTAAAGAATTATTATCAAAATCAGCTTTATGATGCATGAAGTATTATGTTTTAACCAGCCAACCTGTGGTCCATGCAGTACTCTCTTCTCGTACCCTTGGACATTTGCACTCGATAAATGGACACCAAGTTTTGCCGTAATTGTGATTTTTATTGCAATTTAACTTGAGATCGATTATGGGGCATCATGACAATAATGCTTTAGAAGTCATTAGATTTGATTAGATTATTCCAGTGCCTAGTGTAATGAGGTGTGACTACGGCTAACATCCATAATTGATGTTGACTTGTGACCTATCAGATTTTGACTGCTTTTCAGATTGATAATTACAGTTGTTTACTTGTTCATTCCAAATAACTATCGACTGATGCGATGTACCTTACGATAACAGCCCTATAATAGAGATAATTGAACTAATCTTCTAAATAAGCCATTACCTTATGTTACATCATGTTACATTTAGGGTTAGGTTTTGATTAGAAACTCATGTTCTTCTTGTGAATGACACACTGTATTATCGTCCATTGTGATTATAGCTGATTTTCTGCCTCATTTTCTTTTGTAGATCCTGCAGAGATGCCGTTTCCTGTCATGACAAAAGCAATCCATCACTACAACCCCATTACCTCTGCTCCCGCATGGATGGTGGAAGCCCATAAGAAGCTGGTAGCAGCTGACGCAGTCGTGGTGGTATCGGCTGAATACAACCACTCCATTCCGCCAGCACTGTCGAACATGATGGACCACTTTCCGCTGTCGAGCTACGCCTTCAAGCCGAGTGGAATCGTCTGTTACTCAATGGGTTCGTGGACGGATTTGCTTTCAGGCTGAAGAGCAACGGTCCTGGCTTAATGCTCTGTTATGTGTTTACCAAGTTCTCAAAACAGTTCCTTTTAGTTCTATAATGGTTATGTAGACAGTGGTGTCTACCCCTCCCCACCTGGAATGGGGGAACAGAGCCACACTCTTGGCCCACCTATTTATAAGAGACTTCAGTATGTAAATTACTAAGAGGCTTGTTACTGTAAATTAGTATACATAAATCAGCAACTCCAGGTTATGTTCAAATCATTAGCCCTCTCCCTAATTCTGGCATATGTATGAGATCAGTTTCCCAGTCCCCTGCTTTTAGATGCCACTGTATGAAATAAGAAATACTGAAACTAGGAATTGTAGAAATGAGGATTCCTAGTGAGATGAACAAGACAATACTATGCTAACTAAACAATTGGCAAGTTCAAAGCGGTGAAGGTGACTTAAGTTATTGCTTATTATTTTAGGCCCCCCTTGTGGGAATTCAGTGGCTGTTGATGATACGTACTGCTGCTAGTCCAAAGAACTGAACTGGGTCTAGCTCCTATCTAGGCAGTTTAATGCACCAGACTATGTCTGCTGTATCTTCCCTCCCTATCAGGTCTGCTGATCAACGTGGTCTCTGTTCCCTGAGCACTGCGGGCAGGGACTGTTATGATCCAACACCGTGCCTTTGCCCTTCTATGTGGAATGACCTACCCAGCCACAATCTGTAGTAAGGTTTTTGTCAATGTCCCACCCTTGTCCCTTCATTATTTGAACCCTTTCTCATTTCCTCTGGCTGAGAGCACAGCACTTCTTAATAGCTATAAGAAGCGCTTTGTAGATTTCCGATACGATATGGTGAATAAATAAAATTAGGTTTAGATGATGGAGTACCAATTTCGTCCTCTTTTGTGTTTTAATTGCTGTTTCACCAGTAATATGAAAATTCTCCAGAGATGAATAGTGTATTGAATAATGGGATATGGTTTTGTGAAGTGGAGGTATTGGCACTCCTTATCCCTAAAATTTACACCCATGCTGAGCGATTGCTTTATGTGACTGCGATTGTTTTTTAGGACCGTACGGAGGGATGAGAGCCGCGATGCAGTTGCGATGTTTTCTTGGGGAGCTTGGCTGCTTAAGCGTTAGCAACATATTTGGAATTCCCGTGGTACAGAAGGCGCTTGACGAGGACGGTGAACCGACAAACGAACATATGGTTCCTGGAGCGAAAAAACTCATTGCTCAACTTGACTGGCATGCTCATGCTATGAGAAACCATAAGCAGAAACATGGAATTCCCAGTTAAATCAACGTCTGTGGGCAAAACAGGGTCACACGATCAGTGGACTTCATAACTGTGTTGGGCTTTGTTTTTTAAATACAGGACAGTGGAGATCTGATCTGCTGATGAACACTAGGCATGCTTTTCATGGCATAAATGTTGCGTAACTACTGTCTTGGGTTCCCTTTAGGTAGAGCATTGAGGTTGTGTGAAATGGTGTTGTTTGCCGCGATGGGATTGATGAATCCTCTTCTTCACTTGAGTTAGACCGTACTCCTGGTAGAGTTATCGTGGAGAATGTTTAGCTTTACTTAAAGATTTTGTTTAATTAGGAGTCCCTGCTTTCCGCTCACAGTGTACTTTAATATTTAATTTCATTGATGGATTTGTAGTATGTAGATTGTTGGATGTTATATGATAAATATACTATTGCTTGTGAAATTAGTTTTTCAGGAATTTTATCACTGATATAGCGAATGTTGATATTTTGTAAATTTCTCATTTAAGATACATTCATTTTCAGTAATTGTATTGTGTTTTTTATTTTATTGTCATCCTAGTAAAGGATTACTGAAACCAACGTGTATCTTATTATGATGAGGGCAGGGTATAAATTCTCTACTTTCGCATTATCTGTACAGGTTTTCACTCGAAACTTGGACCTACTTTTCCACAAATTCTACCCTGATTCGACCTCTTCCCCTTAACCTGTGTAAACACGATCCATCGTAGCCGTCTGCCTGACTGATTGGGTCTTGACATGGAGATTACCGGCCTATCCGATTTGTTTCTAGTGATATTAAAGCTGGTTTCCACAATTGAGGTTTTTGGGTACTGTAATAATTTCAAGATTATGATTTGTCACATTAAATATTTATTGGCATGCCAACAGAAGTATATTCATGGTTCAAACCTCTTTGTTGTTCTGGTCTGCCTTCCTTCTACACAGAATCAAGGTAAACGTAACTATCCAGGCCAGTCACCTGTAATCGTAATCTTGAGATTTCTACCGCACCCAAAGAAGCAGAGAGTAGGCCTACATAGTGAAATTAGCCAGGTTATGCCCAGGTGTTTAGTCAAGAATAAAATTAATATGAAAACATTGTTTAACTGTCTACATATATGGTGATTAGAATTGAAGGAGCAAAGGGAAGAACTGCGGATATGATTTGTGTGAGAGAGCAGTGAATTCAGTATTCGATCTCGTTTGACAGATGGGTGGGGGGGGGGGGAAACGTCTGACGTGTTGCCTCTCTGTAAAAGATGGGGGACACGTCCCCCTCGACACCCCCAGGATCACCGCCCGTACAAGGCCTTTGGAGAGATAGCAAGTGGTGAAGTATTGGTCAGTTTGTAGGATGGATTAGAAATATTTATCAATTCTTGCAAGAGTTCATTTGCAAAGTTCGGTGATGAGCTTATTATAGTTAGTTTATTGCCTGGGTAAGCAATGCTGTAATATAGGTGCCTTTAATTCTTTCACCAGTGTACTAAGGGGCTATAAAAAGATGTTAAATTTGTATGCATGTGTGATTGAATCTAAAAAATGTGGACTCACTCGATTGGCGTCTGATAAGATGTTAAATTTGTGAAGTACAAAGTAATGTATGGGTCTCGAACTTTGACATTCACGGCTGGAGTAACATAGGCTAGCTAGGCTCTGGTTTATCTTTGCTTTCATAAAATGGTGAGAAGAATCTTTGAGCTGCATGCATGACTTAAGCTATAAGTTCTATTGTTAAATATGCCTAATCGTTCTCTACAAACTTCGAGAGCCAAGCGTAGGGATTCAATTTATTCATGACCACCTATATTTACAGTTCATACATTGCAATGTTTGACTTAGTCTAAATCTGCAATTTTCATTCTGGCAGACAAAACTTTGATCAATAATACAATTACATGCATATATCTAGACAGACTTTGCACATAGGGACAATGAATTAGACCCAAAGGAAAAAAGTTTCTGTTAGTGATGCGTAATCTTCAAACTTTAAAGCACCAGCTTATTCACTCACAGCCTGCGTCAAGTAAAATGGCAAGGAATGTGTAGCTTGGTCCTTGGTCAAATTGGTTGGAAAAGGGTAGCCAGAGGAAAGTCCTGAGTCCGGTTTCCTAATGTCAGAATAGCAGTGTTGAGGAGTGTCTCTATAATTAATCAATAACAACTTTTCCGATCCTCGTAATCCATTGTGTCTCAGCAATTCCTCAATGTCGTGTCCATAATTACACCTACATGATACACCGAACATATAAGTCATTATCACTTGATCAGTGCCAGCCAGATTGTCGTCGGCAGGCCGACATTGAATTAAATATAAACCCATAACATTATAATTAATGCACAGTACATACATGTGTAGAACCATATACTAGATTTTACATAATTGCAGTCAAAAATATATTTGCACTATAGGCTGCATTACGTTTGACCCATGGCTCGTTTCTGTAGGGTTATGGTTGTCAATAATCACACTGGTTAAACGGTTACGAAAGTCAACTTGGGCTCTTTAGTTGCGCGTATCAAGTACTCAAGTTCTGACACTCACACAGAAGGCAGTCGGAGTATATTCCGAGCGCACTCCGTGTACAATTTGAATACCGCCATATTTGCTTTGATCGAGGAATCGATATTGTATACTATTATAGATCTTTACTTTGGCTTCGATTATAAACCTTTAGTTTTTATGATACTCTTCTAATCAGCTATGGGTGGTATGCATTTTCCATCGCAATTGACGGAAGAAGAAGAAATCCTTCAGCAGAAATACGCTAAGTTGAAGAAGAAAGTTAGTAACAAATATATTTAATCAATCAATCAACCAACCAATATTTATTATTGTAACCAACCAGATTAACAGCAGCAAGATAATTCTCCAAGACTCCAGTGACATTGGTAACAATTGGGGGCCCTGAAGGGATCTAGATCCCGCTAGCTAGGATCACCTACTAAAGTACTCACTAATAATACATGAGTGACAGTCAATTAACATATTTCCCGATATAATGAACAGTTCAGTTATTATTATGTATTATGTTACAGGGACACACAACATGTAGTTCAGCTGAGTTGTAAATCTATAGAATCTAAAAATGATACAATTAAATCTATTGATTGATTCTGTTATTGTTTTTTCACGTCAGGCAGTCCAACAAATTATGAATGTGTTGTAGAAAAAGGCACTGGCAGTCTTACGGGCTCCGAAACTAGAGAAACAAGAGAGTACCGGCGATTCACTCAAAAGACGTAAGGGTCTGACTGACACACAGAAGCGTTTTTTTATTTTATGTACTTACTGTAGATAAAACTCACTACTTATGGGATGTGTGCAGCAGTTACTTGATGGTGTTCATGGGCGGCCATATTTTATATATAGGGGCTTCTGGTCTTTGGAATAACCCAAATGTGGAATTCTTATAGAAATAGATAACTGATGTGATTAACGTATATGCTAAAATATGTTCATCATTTTTGTTTCAGCTGCAGATGAAGATGCTGCTGATGCCACCGAGCAAGCGAAGAAACTTCTGAAGAGCGGCGTAAATTATTTGTATTTCTTTAGGACACAAGTGTCCGAATATTAAAGTTAGGGCGTAACCGGAAATCCCCTCGGACATTCGCCTCGGCCGAATATTGAACTATTCGGAAGTATTCGCTTTGGGCAAATATTACACCAGCAAATAGCTAAAAATAACTTTTTTTTTGAAAAAATTATTATTTTTGATAAAATAATATTTTTTGATCAATAAATTTAGGACTAATGGACTTACTTGTAAGTTATTGATTAATTAAACAAGAGTCTAACAATCCATTGAATTTTCTTTAAAATAATGATGTTAATTTATATATTTTAATTTCTTTTGGTTGCATTCCCCAAATCAGTAATTTTCTTGCTTTAATTGGCTCACCTACTTTCCGGTAAACATTAGAGAGTAAAGACGTCGTTGATAACTTCATATTTCAAATTTTATAACAAGGTTTTAAATTTTTTTCATAAGTAAAGTTATTAAACAAAGTTATTAAACAATAAACATATTGTTATAGCCAAGAGTGCGACGATACGCAATAGGAAGGATATTGCTATAGACTCTGCGTTGACTATAAATAGTTCTCCGTAGCTATGCACGTGGCAGGTTAACTACGCTTTGCCTACGGATGGTACTTCCTGAGTCGCTGGCAAGATTTGCCGCTACTATTCAGTTCATACCCAGATCCGACAAATAGTGCATTCAAATACTCGGATTACAGTGGAAATTGTCTACTTGGTTATGCCCTAATTAAAGTGAACTTAAATTAGAGGGGCCATGTCTCAAATTGGAATTTTGGGGAGGTTTTTATTTACTTTTCGTGACTGCTGAGCAGGCATCGGATGAATTTTACAAGTCCTGGATATTGGGCCAGTGTACACTGCTAAACTTGCCATTTTTCCAGACTATGTTGTTTTGTGGCTTATAATTGTATGTGTGCTAATAACTTTTGCAATGTCGTTATGTTGAGTCTCCTCAGAATCTTGTTACTGACTTTTGCTGAATTCTTGTTTAGTTGGTAAATTTTGTGGAAATTATGACCCTCGTTTACCTAGTTGATAGGTAACTTTGTGAGTGCTGAGAAGAAAAGAAAAGCCCACTTTCAACAGATCAACGTGAACAAATATATTTTTTTTACCTGAAATAGTTTTTTTTATGGAAGCAGGTATGTTTATAAATTGTTTTATTTCTGCACAGGTCATCAAGCTTGCTTCGGAGAGAAAGGAACAGTCAACGTTTAAAAGATCAAAGCGGACTAAGGTAAATAAGCTATTGAAGTCATTAATGACATTTTCAAAGAGGCATTATTTTTTTACGGAAACTATGGGTTAAGAATCTTGTGCACCGCGATGATGATGATGAGTTCTCTACCCAAGGGCAGGTCCATTGGCTTTTTATGCCACCCAGTGATGGGATGAGTGAGATGATTTTTGTTGCCTTCCTCACAGGCAATTTTGGATGAGCATCTTGTCCAAGGTCATTATGCAGTGGCTTGAGGTAGATTCGAACGCGTGACCCTCTGCTTAGAAGGCAAAGAACATTCTGCTCTGCCACTGCATCACATATTGTGTATTGTGCAGTCATATTATATAATTAAAGTCTAATTTTATAGTGATTTTCTGGTCATTTAATAATTTTCTGGTCATTTTGGCTTTTATGTATATATATAGTCATTTGGTGATTTTATAGCTGTTTAGTCATTTTATAGTTATTGTGTAGTCTGCTTTTGCATCTGTGTTGTAAGATGAGATCCAGATTCATGCTGGAGTGAAGCAATACTGCTGTCAACAGATTGTCTTTAGTTTACTACCAATTACTGGAAATTACCAATTACTCTGCTTGAAAATTTTGGCACATTGCGTTGCTCTTAACAGGACAGCGACAACAAGAGTGCCGTCAGTTTTCACCCATTCTCACACGGTGATGGATCAGAAGGTGGCAGCCACTTTGAGGTAGGCATGCAGCTTCTGCAGCAAGTCTAATCAAATTTAAATTCATATGGATCATATTTTGATTAATGATACCCTGTGCTCTTCCCTTTTTGGCATAGTTGCTTATTGCATCCATCTTCACCTTGTCATCTTGTGCTTTCAGTTCGTTGAACTCTAGTGACCTTTGATAAACCTCTTCCATTGCTTTCTCTCCGAGGTAGCGTCCCTTAATTAATCCAGATTCATTCCGGTTCTTTCATGCATCTCATCCATCCATTTCTTCTTTGGACTTATTTCATAGACTAAGTAAATTCTGGTTTTTAATACAAGCTTCTTAGGACTAACATAGTATGTTACATGCTAGGCCTGTAATATATGTTTTAGTATTTTTATTGTATTGCTAAAGATGTTAAATTGTAATATATTTATTGTGGTAATGTTATTATACTGCTAAAGTGTGTTAGGATTGTTATATATTTATTGTTATAATGTTATTGCATTGCTTGTTATCAAAGCAATATCTTTTGACACTTCTGTGATTCAGCTGATGTGATTTTCAAGGAGGGAATGATTGCTTGTTTGGCCAATTGGTGTTTGGCTCTTGTGATTGGAAATTGAATGTGATGTTATTTGACAAAGGAAAAACATCTCAGCTATAAGCGCTTTGATGTAGCCATTCAAACCACACAAGACGAACAGATATGCCATCCTTAACCCATGAAGCAGCCATGATGTGAAGTCTTAGTGACTTAAATTTCTTATCCAGGGCTCAAGACAGAAGTCGGAAAGTCTTGTCCCTTGTCACCTGATCTTACAACCTATGGTGTCTACAGCTTTAGTCTGGTTGCTAGAACATGGACTGTGGCATTCCCATGACTAATTTTGTAACTTCCAAAGCACGACTGTCATATAGCCCACGGCATCAATCAGTATTGTTTAATTGATGTAATAAACAATAGCTGATCTGTTTGCGGAGGATGAGGACTTGTTTCGGTGACCGCGCTTTCTCGGCTGCTGGTCCCTGGTGTTGGAATAGTCTTCCATGCATCTGCTATAAGGACGGCAGATTCTGTGGATTCCTTCAAAACGAAATTGAAAGCTTACTTTTTCTCTAAGGCTTATCTTTCCTGCTGACTTCCTATAGGGTTGTTAGGCGCCCTTACAGTGGTATGGCCATGTTTACGGCCTTATAAATCCTTATTTACGTCTTATAAATCGTCATTATTATTATTGATCAGGAACGTTACTGTCTTAAGCTTCAATTCTGCAATAAAAAAGGCCACACATGTTTTGCCATCTCCTTCAAAAACATTCAAGTGTTATTGTAAGCTGATATGAATCACATTCTTTATTTCTTCAGGGTAGCCGACCGAAACCAAAGTACAATCTCTACGACAATTTTGTCAGTGCGAATACTCCAAGTGAGTTTCTTAATGCAGCTTTAACAGTTGATGTGCCTTATAACAAGATTTGTAACTCCCATCTAGTTAGCTGAGATTAACACTTTGACCGCCGATACATTTATTACCCAGGCGTGGCATATATAGGCTTAGGCCTAAATTTAGAAATTTTGCTTTTAATGTTTTTCTGCATTCTTTTGATTGAAGAATTAAAAATAACTTCCTTTTGTGCGTTTGCATTAATGCCACACTGTAGAGCCTAGAATAATAATAAATGCTGTGTTTGAAACTGTTTGAAGCATTGTTATGGACAGGCTGTTAGAGGCAAGTGTTGCAGAAAATACACGCTTCGTTGCGTCTTCCAGGCTTGGTATAAACCACACGCTTCCGGCAAGGTCTCTTTGGTTGCAGTTGATAGGATAACATCCGATTCGTGAGGAGAGCATAAACAATCTCGTCATGAGCAGCAAATAGTTCAAGGAAAGACTAGGCCACGGCCTTAGCAAACTCTTGTTGGCATACAACACAATCTAGAAATCACCGTTTGTACATTCGCTAGGCAAAATAAATTGTGCAGCTCCTTCCAATTATCCTGACAAATATCCATTCTTTTTCACAACTTACGTTTTATTTATTTGCTTACCGTAAGACACATGTAAGAAATAATTCTTACATTGTGCCGAAATTCGAAAAACTAAGATGGCCGACGTCAACAAAGACACATCATTCATTCTGTTTGTAGTCACTCTGACTGCCAAAAATTGTCTAGAATAATCTTACATGCATTCGGTACGTAGCAGTAGGAAATATTACTGCCACACTGAATGACCTCTGAGTGGCAGTTACTTTTGGGACGTGTATACACGGCCCTAGCGTCCCAGCAAACCAAATTTGGGACGTGTATATACATCCCTAGCGGTCAATGTGTTAAGGGTCTCATTCTGAGATAATATTATGTGGCTTGTAAGGTGACAAACCACAATAGTAATTTAAATGAAAATCAAACTTTAGGTGTGTAGAATGTTCTTGATTAAAGATGTTTTGTTCAAACAATCCTTAACACTTTAACAATGAGAGTGTACTAAAAGCATCTGGGAAGTCAATGCATCTCACCATTAAGGTGTTAAATTGCTTTTAAGACAACAATTGAATAGACTTTATCATCATCATCATATTTGGACTTTAAACAAGGCTTGTGTAAGATTTGTTCACATAATTAACATTGTAGTGTATTTAAAAAAATAAAGATATAATGCCACTGTCTAAGTATAAGAAGCAGTCTGAGTGAGGTCCATACACTAACTAGTAGTTTTGCTGGAATGACTTACAAAGGATCCCTACCCAGCAGCTATTTTAGGAAATAGCAAGCCATAGCCACATCCTCAACCAATGAGCACATTATGTTTTGTCACAGCAACCTAATCTAACCAGACATTTATAGAAATTTACAAGGTAATGCTTTAAGACTTTCCTGTTCTCTAGCCGGTTGTGAGCACTGCTGATTTTGATCAGCTCTATACAAATGTTCGATTACACTACAACGATCATGTATTTCCAAGTTAAGATAAAACTACCTGATTTTGTTTTCGCTTTTCAAACAATTAGAGTATGAGGAAAGCACTGAAAGTCCAAAAACGAACGAGCCACCGTCGTTCAACTCTTCCAAGAAAGGTCATACAATTTACGTACATGGACCTGGTCTCACAGAGGAAATTCTCAAGAAAGCCTGTGGTAGTTTTGGAACCATCGTCAACATATCGCCAGAATTCGAGAAACAGTAAGAACATGCAGTATCTCATTCTATCTAGCGTGTATGCTAACACTTTAGCGCATGGCATTGGTTTCCCGGAGTCGCTTTTAGTACACTCTCGACGTTAAAGAATTTCCGTTGAACATAATCTGCAGTAAAATGGTGTTCTGCTTTCCATATTCCAAATGCTGTGGTTATTGCTATGGCTTAGATGAAAATTGTTTTAGAACGTGAGACCACTAGTGCAAGGCATTTCGGTAGAGGGGTGATAACAGTTGTGTTATCTCAAACTTGTTCCCTTTGCTTTATCTAAGGGAGGGAGTCTTTATACAGGGATCTCAACAATTGTACCATACCTTTTGTATCTTACATTTTTAACCTTTGCTGCGTGCAGAGGGATACAACCTTACCAGTAGTTTAGCTATTACTTTAAGCACTTTTGAAGTATTTTAACTTGTGGTCAATAATTAAAATAGTCAATAGTTAAAAAAGCAAAAATAGTAAGTTATATAGCTGCATTTATACTATTTGTCTTGTACTCGTGCCGTAAGGTGGTAACTGAGGTGCATCTTTTAAGCATTGATGATCAATGAAACATTAGCAGTTTACTTATTCATGCGTTTGAGTGCAGTGCCAAAGATTGTGATGGAGAAATATTTCTGTGAGCAGTGCAACCCAGATAGGATGTGCTATCCCACTACATGTATTGTCAAACTTTAAACTTTTCTTGTTTCTAGTTGTGGATTTGTCACATTTGAAAAGATCGAGTCAGCAGAGCAAGCAATTGACAAGGTAATTGTTCTATCGTTCGAACAACCTTATTAAGATGTAGTTACACTGTTTAGGATGTCAAAAGGCATCATATGCAGACATCAGTATTCATATTTATTTTGTTGGCTGGACCTACATAAGCTGATGTCATGATTTTGACTCAAGCACCATGATGGACACTTAAGTACCTGAATGCAGAGCAATTTTATTAATAGCACCCATAGCAAAGCGATGCATGTTAATGATTATTGTTTGTGGTTTTTATATATTATTGTTTATTATTGATGTGTTCTTTTCAGTTGAATGGTTCGATTGTCTGCAATGTCCAGCTGAGAGTTTCGGTAGCACGAAGGCAGCCGAACATAGACACCTTGGTCGTATCAGACCAGTCGAAGGCATCGTGGTCATCCATAGGTATGTTGTAAGCGCTTGCTCTAACTAGTTAATAGCAGTCAAGATATTATGAATGACTTGCAATGGATAACAGCCTGTCTGTCTCTTAATTACAGAGGTTTATTATAACCAATAAGTTTTCAGGTAAATAATGTTGGTACATTTGCTCATTGTAGGTAATCTTGTTCTGATCAAGTGAATGGGTATTTATCAGGTGAATGGATATTTGACCAGAGATTGTGGTGTCGAGTGTTAACCCATACCTGTGCCATCATTGTAAAGTGGTTACTAGTGTACACAAGCTGCTAGCACCATTATAGGAAAGGGAAGAACTAATTTAAAATACTTGCCGTTGAAGAGACACCATACAAACATGCCAATGACAATTATTGCAAAGGGAGATTTTTAAATGAAGCATCAGGATGCCACAGTCATTCTATTGACACATCTTTTTCATTTGAATGCTTTTACCAAACTGGCTAATGGGATAAATGGACAGTGTGGTTCAGTAAACCTGCTGTGGTAGACATTACCCAAAAACATATTCTAATGACATCAGTTGAAGCACTGCCTTAATACATAAATTCTCAGTTGTTGGCCCTTCCACCTGGAAGACTCCTCTTAGAGATGCGACTGTTGCCAAGAAGCAATGTGCCTTTGTTTTCACAGTGAACGAATGAATGAAATGACAGGGCAAAATAATATTCTCTGGATTAAACTTGGGATGGCTTACATAACATTTGGACTAGAAATAAATGGTCATGGTATTGTGCCAACTTGTAATTAATATAGAATGCATTTATTTATTACAGCGGCCAGCAGTTCACAGAAGGGAAATCTCAAAGATGTCCGAGATCTTGTGACCTATGATGACGATGACATATTCTAAAGCACTACACTGGGATCCTTTCTAGTACTATTATGATGGTATCCTGGTAAAAGACAATAGGCAATGTGGTTCCAAAGCACTTTATAATGAATGAACTTTTGAGTATTTGTCAAATTTATGATAAAAGAGGAATGACACAAGGATGAAAAATGTTCTATATTTAATGAATAATTAATGTCCCATCAGTTTTATCATTCATTTTATTCCAACAGCAATTCATGGTCTAAAAAATTACTGTTGAGAGTTGGAGTTGGGTCCCTTCTTACGACCAAATCCAGCCACAACGTTTACGAAGCGTCGGTTGTACTGCATTCGACGCTTGGCACGACCAGTCTTCTTCTTTCTCTTCTCCTTCTTCTCGACCTGTAGAAAAAACATCAGAAAATTAAAATTCAGAACCCATTTGTCCCTGGTGTAATTATATGGATTGCCAACAGCCTTCAAGACTTGCAGTGCACACTAAACCTTCTAAAGAACAGTTCTTCTCTTGGTACCTGAATTTCAAAATACACGTCCTCACAATCCTGCATGATATAGCGACTCTGAAACAATGCCCAGTCTCCTACAGCTGCACATTTCACGGCAAACTACATCCACTTGCAATGCATCTTTGTTCTAGAGTTTGGGCTCTTGCACATCCATTCAAAAATTTATATAGCATCCTTTCAAAGTAACTACTCAGAAGCGCTACCAACTCCATCCCAGACACGATAGAATGTAATTTTACATATAAGAAAGCTGACTTACTCAACAAACTTGCAGTATCGGGATGCGTATAAATACCGTCATCATACGGTATCTTTTGGCATGCTTAAGGCGGCTTTGCAAAAGGTGCCAACGATAAAACTAACCCTCTCTCACGACGCCTAACACCCCAATACTGCACGTTTGCCCCTTACGTAACCACAAGACTGGGATTCTAACCTTGGGTGTCTGTCCCTTGACCTTTCCAGCACGAGCCAATGAACCGTGAACCTTGCCTGCAGAAATAAAACGATGACATTTTATCAAATTAAACAGATGAGACAATTGAAACAAATTAAACTATAAGAAAATCAGAAACATTCTAATATGACAAACGTTTACATGGCCTCCCGGCTACAACAAAATCACAACTTCATGTTCAAATATAACATCAGAATTCAACGAAGATATTCAATTTTCGAAGGGTTTTTGCACAAAAGTTTAAAAGCAAATACCTGATAACCTACAGTATGATTACAAGTGCAATATGAACACAAGGTACATTTTGATTTGTCTATTACATTCTATTTTTAAACAGCTGTACCTTTCCAGCCCAAAACTATAGACAAAATACTGCATATCAAAAATGTGATCTGTTGCCATACCACCAAGAATCCTGAGGTCAAGATCGAGGGTAGCTGAGTCGGAAACATATCGAGCCACAGTGAACTCATTTTCTAGGGGCTTTCCACAACAATAAAGGACGAGGTCTTCCTCTGAGGCATTCTCGAGAACCGCTAGCTGTGCCTTCAAGTCGCCAACAGTTACACCCTCAGTAGAAAGTTGAAGAGCATGAAGCTCTGAACCTTGCACGAACAGCTGCATATTCGTATCTATAATTATAAACAATGTTTTCAGAACATCGATTATGATATTTATTCTTTTCATTTTGTAATTAACGCATATGTCAACAATGCCGTACAGCCCATAGCTCAGTAACACAGTACTCCATAACTTATTTCTAGCTTTTTAGGACAGTTGCAAAGAGACAACGAATAAGCCATCTTTTACACGGATTATTAGCTTGTGATACAAAGTAAGTGAAATAACGGATAAGTTAACTTGGCAGAGATATTGTACCTATGCTCGTATACAACCGCAAAATCGCCCAAGCGCATGAATTGACAAAGTCCATGAAGTTCATGCATATATTTGGACTTCACATAAGACCGCGTTAGGGAGACTAGCACTAAGCAACTTATTTGGTAACAACGTACGTGCGTACATTGAAAATACGAATTTAAATGTGCGGAATCGGACAATTGAAAATGTACACAAATAAACATCGCTGAACAAAATTTTCAGGCATATACTCTTAGAACGTGGCAGAAACATTGGCAAAAGTTTGGGCACAAACACCATTATACATTAGAAAGTGCTGCTATTTAACAATCGTCCGTAAGACTTTAAGTTCCTTGTTCCAGACTGAGAGTATTAATTAATTTCTGGAGCATAATTTGCTATAAAACGTCGTTCTGAAAAAAGAATACAAAACTTACGCGTTGTAAACCACGCGATGTGGAATCTAAAGGCCGTAATTTCTGAAGTCACTAGATGTCGCGACTGTTCATCTCGACTATTATTATTTTGTTAGAAATAGAGGAATGTCATGAGTCATGAGACAAGTTACATCCGGTTTGAGCAATCTTCGTAAGCGCCACAGTCCGTCACTCAAAGGCAAACCCAGGGCACCAGCTTATTCGCGAATTTTGTGTCAAGTAATAGAGGTCCAAAGGGTAATCCGAAGGTGCTGGAAGTCCGTCTTCTAGTGGGCCTCAAAGGCCTGGCAAAGTAGCTGCTAAGGCGGATATTGTTTTTGTCGATAATTGGATGGCGAAGGAGCAGACTAGTCGGGCTAGAAGTTCTTGAAGAGGTAAATCCTTCGTTTTGAGTGGAAACCATGGAGGAGGATGGCTAGAAGAACCCGAGGCAGATGGTGGTTGGTGATTTGTACTGATGGTGGCGTCACCGAAAATGTGCTGAATTCAAGAATCAAGAGGCATAATTGTATAGGTTTATTATTCCAGAGGCGTCGTGTTGTGCGGGGCAGTACGTGGCATCACTGTCATTGAGACGCAGCGGCGCGTGCCTCCCATGAGTTTATTATTATTATTTTATTAGCAAAATATTTCTTCATTGAGAAATAACCTTAGCCTACCGGCATTAACAGCGTTAGGCCTACAGCGATGTTGTTTGTAATCATCCCGTGGTGGCAGAAGTTTCCCGCGTGATATTCGTTGCACAAACATGAACTTGCCTTAGCCAATTATGTACGATCTAGCAGGTGAAAAATACCACTTTTACATGATTATTTCGAGATCGTCACAAACAAAATGATCATTGTTGCATTGCAATTTACAAAATACATTGGGGTTAGGGGGAGGCGATACACTATATCCCCTCTACTGCTCCCATAATATCTAATCTGCCTCCTCTGACCTCTAAACCTAGCGAGCCTCTGGTGCGGGGAGTGGGATAGGGTAAGCACACTGCCTGGAGACCGTTAATGTCTGGTTTACCGTGAGTCGGCCCTTATTATAAGCAAGTTTTGCTACTGTCCCGCGGTCTATGCCTTCGCTAACACCAAGGCTCCGAAACCGCAATGACAGAAAATAAGCAAACTATTAAGTGAACAAAGTCTCTAGCTCAGGGATACTTAATATATAATATATATATATATATATATATATATGGTGTGTGTGTGTGTGTGAAGATATCTCATAAATTACTATGTATAGTATCCTAATGATGGCATAAGTCACACAAGTAAATAAATTGCTGCATTACATTGCAGATGACTACGCGACCACATCAACTAAAACTCAATTGCAATGATAACTCTTAAAGTTGCAAAATATTGAACTATTAAAGAAACAGTTAAAATAAACATTTTTATTCATGAATTGTAATGTAAAAACTATCCTGGTGAATGAAAATTTCTTATTATAAAAATTTTGACACACACAGGCCGATAGAAATGCAAATTAGAGACGAGGAATGCAAATCTGGAGAACTTCTCGGTAAAAGTGCTATGGCTACAAATAATTTTCCTAAAAGTATTATAATTTATAGCATTGCTAGTTATCGTGATTGCTGTCTCCAACTATACTGGTCATTATATAATTCACAGTCATTAACACTACAAGAAACCATTTTATAAAACGACTACCAAACATTGTGACTGGATGTACTCTCTGATTGAACGCAATCGCTATTATTTACAGAATCTGCAATCTGAAACTTTCCTTATGTATTGATAACTGCTGATGAATTTTCCCAATTTCCAGTGTTGGTATCTGAATTGAGTCCATCTAGTAGTTGAATACCTGGACTGCTTGAAGTTGTCATTCGTGAGCTTGCCCTGCAACTAAAAAATATGGACTGCTTGGAAACAGTTGCTAGCTGAGTTCGGTCTTTGTCTGAATGTCATGACTGATCGAGATCGTTTCCTCAGGATAACGTATATTATTTGAATAACCGATAATAGGTCTATTTGATAGAATCCTTAACGGTTTTGTTACACTGGCAGAGATCGGGTTCTGCTGCTCTGCATGCGAAGTGTCCATGGGTAACCTATAAAAACAACACCAGGAACAAGATTTGGAGGTCGACACTCAACACCGCAAGTCATTGTTCCCCACCCTAGAGCAGCAGCAACGAAGGGTGTCATGAACGTGTTTGAGTGTTGCTCAGGTTGGACGGCAGAACCATAATATTTGTTTTAAAATGTGATAGACAATGCTTACAAAGGCCTAAAATATTTAACTTACGAGTGGTGTAGAAACAGTTGCAACACTGCAAATGATAACGAGGAATGTTGCTCTCCATTAGAATAAGAACTAACTGGAAGAAAGATGAACTTAGTTAAAGAAATGTGCAGTTACTGAATAACTTATAGTAAGGGCGACATGCTTGGAAAAGAGGTGAAGGTCACTGAAGTGACTGAAGCAATCGGATAATCCAGTATTTCAATGCATGTTTGCTTAACTAAATGTAACTGGGATCTAAACTGACATAACTTGGAATATAGAATCCCGTCAAACCCCAATGTGACTTCCAATGCCAAACCGTGTCATGCGATATCTTAATAAATAAATAAGTAGGTATATTCTTTATTAAATGGGTTGCCAAAGAGCCGCTCTCTGATGTACAAATATCACAGGACTAATAAAGAATCAATAGCAGTACAGCTTTTTTCCTGTCAATGCTTTCCTTGTGTTATTGTCTATAAATGCCAGGACCATGTCATGAGATCGTGAGCAATGAATGTGCCTAGGTAGTTTGGTAACTAATTTAAAAACAAATTTATGTAGCACCTGTCCGGCCAGACTTGCGTTTCCTCCAGGTAGTAATCACTTGAGTTGTTTTCAGCCAGAAGCATCTCGTATTCATCCGCAGCGAATCTTTCCCAATCTGTTGTCTGGAAATGATCACCAAGCTGATCCTAAGAATTTAAAATCAGAAATCTTCAGAAAATCGTTAACACAATAAAAATTTGTCTAAATTTTAAGTCTTACAGGTAGATCTGTTTCTTTGACTAAATCAGATGAAACATTTCTTTTGAATAAGTCGTATCCGCTTTGAATAAGTCGTAACCTGAGTAACCTCTTTGAATAAGTCATATCCTCTTTGAATAAGTCATAACCTCTTTGAATAAGTCATATCCTCTTTGAATAAGTCATAACTTCTTTGACAAAGTCGTATCCTCTTCTTGGACATCATCTTATAAAGTCATATCATTCTGTATACATGCCCATGTATCCATATGTCTATCTGTCTAAGTTTGTGTGTGTCTGTCTGTCTGTCTATCCATCTGTCTGTATCTGTCCTTCCATCATTCTAATAATAATCTCTAAACTTCTAAAGCGACAATCGAAAGCCATGCGCAGGGCACGAGCGTATTCATGAGAGCTGCCCTTTGTGGCAACAACTAATCAACTTACTACGAATGCAGACATCTGCTGAGAGAGCCAACTCAAGGCAACATCGCTTAATATTGCTTCCCCTCACTCCCAAACTCGAATCGGTCTCTGACAAATACAAAAGGAGCCACAGCAGTTACCCGCAGACTGGTGAACGGATCCCTCTGTTCGTGCTCAAGATATTTATCTAGGTTGATGAAGGTATCGAAGAACATGGGAGCGAGAGAGCAGGACTTGAGGTCAGACAGACGAATCTTTCCCTCCTCCTTTGGCCGAATCATATCGAGCATCTGCAGGATAACGAAACCAACACTCAAACAACAGGAAAGTTTCGCACACAAAATAGGACGACAAAATTACAAATTACTACAATCGAATGTGAGACATATTTAGTAGATTTAGGACTCATGACGTCAGCGTCGTCAATTGCTGCCTTGTGCTCCTATCGACCATCTGTTACCAGTCTCTTGATGTAATTTTTTTTCATTTGCTATTCAAGATAAAGGTTCAATAAAAATGATATGGATTTAATGATTTGCAGGACACACAACAGAATTTGAGTGATTGCAAAGAATATTTTTCTAAATTTTATGATCCATCCACAGCATCCAATTTATTATCAAGAAGGGCTCTACATTAGCGTGCAAGTGCATTGAAAAGTGAGGCCATCTGGAGCTCTGTCCCAGAACTCACATGGACACTCAACACAGCTCAGACGGTTCTTTTAGAACTAAAAACCAATGAGATCATGAGAGTAGGGCATCACAATACCATGTGCCTAGGGGCAACAATAGCTCACAATCTGGCCCAGGAATACTAGATGCATACCAAGATAATACTAAGTACATACTTGGCACAAATTCAGAGAAACACATTCTCTGTATACAGAGCTAGTGCTTGATGCGTTGTGCACTTCTGAACTAAATGTAAGAAGACAATATAAAATTACAGTTGCATTGTAATGACTAATGAGTTGTGTAGTAAACTTGCAATGCACAAGCCACTGTAAATGAAACAAAAAGTAGCAGAACAGTTCAACGTACATGACACTTTGTAATGTAAAAACACAATATGCCTCTGAATATGGATCATGAATGGGTGGCATATACATTCTGGACGATTGAATACTGTAACGTAAGAAGCGATGCCTCTGTCGTAACACAAATAATGAAAATATTAAAGAGAAAAAACCTGGCAGAGACAGTCGTTAAACGAGAGCACATCTATTCCAAGCACGTCCATCTTCTCCACCTGCTCCATATAGAAACATTCCAGCTCGTACATGGAAAGGACTCCATCGCCATCCATATCCATGCAGCGAAACCAATATTCCACGCTGAAATCACAAGAAAATCACGTTGCAAATCATTAAATAAATACAGCTGGTGCACAACTGTTTTTTGGACATGTTATGCGATAAAATGGAATGGAAAAGAAAACACTGTTGGCGTGCGGAGAAGGAAAGAGATAACGAGGGCACCCAAGGAAGAAATGGATGGACGAGATATAAGAAAGATCCGGAATGAATTTGAAGGAATTAAGAGACGCGACCTCGGAGAGAAAGCAACGGAGAAGGTTTATCATGACGGTCGCTAGAGTTCAACGAACTGAAAGCGCACAAGGTGCACAATTGAGCACAACAACAAAATATTAGAAGACACATAATTATATAAATTATATAAATTATATAAATTATATAAATTATATAAATTATATATAGTCCATACATATGTCTACACTGTCTTCAAATTTTTTTGCCCAGGTAGAAATTTAGCCACTGACTTTAGTTCAGTCCAGGACAATGACTGCAGTAAGTCACAAAGCAGACAACTTACATCTTGCAAACTGAGCATTGCTGAGCGATGGTAGATAAGTTGCCTTAGGAATCCTTAGTAATACTAATTTATAGCCAACTTTTATGACATGGATATCAAAACCAGTTGCTTGCATTTATCAAATCACCTTCTTGGATGTCGTTTGTCTTCTTCTGCTATCAGAAACCAAACAAAGTCAGGAAAAGAAAGCTTGCCATCGACTAGGTTTCTGGAAAAAAACACATTTTCACGTTACAGTATAAAAATTGGCTTTCACAAATAATAAGTTAAATTAGTTTGAAATGATTTATATATGTGAAACACATTCAGGAAGAAACTGCAAATTTACTTAGAGCTGCTGCAGAATAATTAGAAATGCAAAGTTATCATAGAAGGCGGTTCAGATGACAAATTTACTTCGATTTGAACTGAGAGCTCACCTAATCCACGCTACCAATCTTTGTTTTCACAGAAAGCCTCCTTCGTCTTAGCTTTCTAAGTTTCAAAGATTACAATTGCAATTGTTAGATAACTCTATGATGAGACAGAACTACATCTAAGAATCATAAAAATTATATCACTGAAGAAAGAAATTGAGGAAGACTGACCTTGTGACAGCACCAGAAAAGATCCTGTTAACGATTTGAGAATTGATTGCTGAAAAAATAACAAGTCGAAAGTCGAGCGCAAACACTTCTAAGAACTAAGAAACTAGGGAACTAAAAATACTTAATGCCGTCATTTAACTTTAAAAACAGCGTGTACATAGGTACATATGCAGCCTCTAACCATCAATGCGACTCCCAACAGTTGCAAACCTGGTAACTGATATTAACAGATTTATTTAACAGAACCTTGCATTTCCAGTAACTGCTATGTAGGATAGTGGAAATACAGAATAAACACAGACACAAGGTCATGTATGCCCATGCCTCTCTATCAATTCCACTACCAGCTGTGCTTACACTGTCTAGTGTGCTAGGATGTTCAGGACTAAGGGAGCACACTTGCTAAAAGTAACTGGGAAAACAACACAGCTGTTAAAGTGTTAAGACACAACCATCAAGATTCATTAAACAGTACACACAGTACACACATCATACACACATAACACAAACACACATACATACCAAGATGCATTCAGACATTCACATACATACACACATACACACATAAAAACATATATACACAAACATACACATATACATACACACGGAACCATACATAAATATACACAGACATATACATACACATATCAACGCATACATATACATGTAAACAAATACATATATACATACACACATACATACATACATATATACAAGAGTAAAACATACACACCTTGGTCGTTGTGCCGCAGAAGGTCTAGTTTGCTTATAAGAAAGTCATGGTCAAGGTCGAGCTCCCAGAATTTGCAGTAGATGACGTAGAAATGTTCGTAGGAGAAGTAGTCGACAACCTGATTGATGTCTTCCTCTTCTTCCAGGCGACAAATCGTCTAAAAAAGTATTAGAACAATAACTTCTCTCGTTCTCTTTGCCACAGTGGCACACAGGAAAGGCCTTCATCCTATTCCTCTCAATATATGAGCCAAATAGGAGTCAATGAACAACAGTGGCTATATTACTCCTGAATTGTTAGGCTCCAACATCTAATCACAGAGAACCGACATATGTGCAAGTTAAATTAGGAGTCAATGAACAACAGTGGCTATATTACTCCTGAATTGTTAGGCTCCAACATCTAATCACAGAGAACCGACATATGTGCAAGTTAAATTAGGTGTATAACGTAATGGGCGCCTTGCATGGCTGTCGACAGCTTAGTCGACCTCTGTGATAACTAGCCATCATTCGATCATACTTTGTTTGTAATCACACAGCCAGCGGCTTGTCAGTTGGAAATTTAAATGGTGCCACACTCCACGTTACACGACAGATGCTCAAAACCAGGCAGGAGAACTTTAACGTAAGTTACAGGATCACACAGCAACCGACTACTGCATCATGCGCATTCACGAGAGAAACTCATTTCTGTTTCAAAGATCATATTTGGGGGTGGATTCAACACGATATCAGCCATTGAAATAGTCTTTTTTATCAGAATACGAAATACAGAATGTTTTCTGCCTGCAACAGGTTGCTCTTTCTAATTTCCTGCAGAGAGATTTGACCAGACCAAGACCTGTTGACACTGTAGAATATTCGAGCAACAACCTAAAAACAAATTAATAACAATTACTAGGAATCAAGAAAGACATTCAATAAGAGTAGAGTAACGTAAAGTAGTAAATAGCACATTATGTGTCTCTCAGGATGCCTTAATCTAATCTGAGAACTGAATAACATAATCATATTGCATCAAGTCTAATGACAAGCTGCACCGGTTCTCCACTCACTTTTAGCTCACTCAAGTCCTTAAAGTGTTAAACATGAAATGGTAACCTCAAGCTTGTGTATGAAAGTATTTGTTTGTATGTACCGGGTTGCATGTATACACTATACATACATAGATACCGGTATATTTAATCGCTGGATCTAAAATAAGGCAGATGTTCAGTTTCTTAACACCTACCGTTTGTATGTAGTGAGAGTGAAATTCAACAGCATCTTCAAGGAATGCAAGACCTGGATGTGTATTCACAACATCCTATCAAGTCAAACAAATATTCAACTATTAATGATTACTGTTATTGTTATCATTATTATTATTACAGCAGTCACCAGAAGTGTTTGTAGAGTCACACAAGAATCTGAGACATGCCATTGCAAATGGAATTGAATAAAAAAATTCGGTTATAAACACAGTCGCAAGTAAGCGGACTATACATGTAGCATAGACTTGTAATGTAGAGTAATGACAACACACTAGCGCAAAGAGCCCTAGGAAGTAATATCGATTCTCGCTACCCCATAAGCTTTAGTCCTCCATTCGCTAGGCGGCAGCGTTGGTCAAATTAGATGTAGGACATGATGGGCGCCTTGGCTGTCCTACAGTTAAATTAGACTTCCGTAAGAACGTGTGATCATCCCTTCACACTATACATATCTTCTTACTGTGGTGTGTCAGTTTCAAATGAACGATTAAAGATCATGTTCATAGCATTCCAACTGTTTGCTGCATGTGCATCAATGAATTCTGTTTTACAAAGGATTGTGAGTTGTAACTTAAATTGCTACTGGAACATGTAGTGTGTGAGGAGAATCACAAATTAATACGTATGATTACTATGATCAACCGATTATCGTTCATTGACCACAATCGTCTATAGATTCCTATCACCATAGAAGTCAGTAGAAACCAGAAAACATTTACCTGAATGAATGGCACAAAATCATCGAACTCCAGATAATTCTGATCTGGTTTTGCCAAAATGTGAACAAACAGAGAAGCAAGGTCATGGCGACCTTCAGATAACCTTTAAAAAAATACAAAAGATAGATATATATGTATATAATCTCTGTTCATATTATATGTAAACACTCACATACAATACATAATATATTTACATAAATTTATAAATATATATGTATATATATATATATAAATTTATAATGCACATTAAGCTCTAAAAACACCCACCCTTTGAGATGATTAAGGAATATGAACTGAGATAATGGGAACTCAGAGCACCTACTTTTTCCATGAGACAAGAAAGCTTTCCAGAGATACAGTGCCATCATGATCTCCTCCTGCATAGTGGAACAACGGATATTTCCAGAAGAGGGGAAGACCACAGGCCTGCAGAAAACAACAAAGATATGTATTCAATTATATGGTCATTATAATGTTATTCTATAATGTCATGTTTGGAGCTAGAAATTATTTATTTATTTATTTAATTGTGCCATAATCATGCAGCATATTAGAGGAGCCAACCCTGAGGCAGCCATGACGTGGTATGACGTGATTGGTGGCTTCATTTTCTTAGCTTCAGCATATGAGTGTTAGTGGCCAAGCAGTCGTCTCCCTCGCCGTCTCATCTTCCCATCAACAGCGCGTGGTCAATGTACTCATTGTAGCTGTGTTGGCTGAGGGGGCAGGTTTACACGTAGAACAGAAATCTCAAACTAAGCTTCTTCCCTAGTTGGGTTTGAACCGCAACCTTTCAATGGACAGTCTACAATCCACAGAATGACCTAACCTCACCTAAGTCATGACAACTCTCTGATACTGATGCATCAGAAAACTCATGAAATGGTAACCACCAAAACTGGGGAGGTAATCTTTTCTCAAAACTGAACACTGTGACAGCATATAAAACAACTCAATAAACACTCGAGAGAAAATGAGATTAATAAAGTTATTGTGTAATACGATAATTATACATACAAGTGGGTACAAAAACAGGTTGACAACCTTAATAAGTAAACATAACAACCCCTCGACTGTAAATAAACTCAAGTAGGGCTTAAACACAAAAACAGGATGGAATAGAATATAAAAATGATAGAAAGTATATAGAATATCAAAAGAATACTAAATCAAGTAAATGTTGATACCAAAGAGATAAACAAATCAAAGAAAAATAAGTAAGTTACTACATCGTATCAAAATGAATTCTCAGAAGCACAGCAGATTGATCAAGACCTTAACAGTTACAACACGCTGCTAATGCGGAACTTTACTGGTAGTCTGAATGACTTTCCTCACCTTTGCAATCAGGCCCATGTGCTCCACGTTTACCTTCCCATCAACCTTCTCAAAGACCTTTACCACCTGAGGAAGCTGGACATCCGTGAACATGACAGTCTCTGATGAGCTACCTGCTGGAAAGTAGAACTGTGGAATACTGGAATTATGGAAAGATTCTAGCTCCAGGGAGTCTTTGGCGATCAGAGTTTGGCACGAGTCATCGTTGGTGAACCTCTCTGGCCCAACTTTGTTTTCGTTCACATCATGTAGGAATTGGAAAGAATCCACAACGTTATTGGAGGTTACGTTTCGACTATGTTTAACACTGTTGACAAAAGAAGTGGCATTCTCAGGATTGGGAATCGATAGCTTTTCAAGTTCTGTAATAAGTGACATGATAGAAAGTGATGAAGATGTAAGAGGTGCAGAGGTACTACTGACAGATGTTACAGCAATGTAAGGGGTGGTTGATGTCAAGGGAGCAGGGCTGGTGGTTAATCCTGCAGCAAGGCAGTTGTGGGGTGTCGTGGGTGCAGGACAGGTGGGAGAGGTAACAAATGGACGACAGGGGAGTACTATCGAGGGGACAGCACTGACAGGGCTTGTATCTGACAAGAAGCCGTTGGGTGATGACGACAACACAGAGGGAGTTGTATTACTGAAGGCCGTCAGAGGTGCAAAGGGCGTTGATGTAATTGGTGTTGAGGTAGAAGTTGTTGTCAGATGTGCAATGATAGCACCAGCTGTCAATGCAGCAGGATTGGTGGGTAACTTAGGAGGGGCATAAAAGACAAAGGAACTCAGAGAAGCATCCATGTTGCCTGATGCAATGGTTGGTCTGGTATCCCCAGCTGCTGAAGTCACGCTGCACTGGGAATCTGGTCGCAAGATGGTGGGCTGCTGTTTCCGCTCCTGTTCTCTTCTCCGAAGAAGCTCGAAGCGCTTCTGAAGCAGGAAAGAAATGCCATCTTCATCATTTTTAGCCTGACGATTGTGGACAATAGTCAAAGGCTCCATAGCAGATGATTCATTCTGTCTGCAAGTCACCATACCCTAGTAAGAATCAAACATATAAATGTATATGCAATATATATATATATATATATATATATATATATAACACTAACATAGACATATGCACGGTTTGATTTAAAGACAGTTCAAATGTTAATCAACCATACAAATTTGTGACAAAATGTCTGATCCAATGTTCGGGGATGGCATGAAGTGGTTATCAATAGAGCTCTTTTGTTGCCATAGGATGTTATTAAAATGTGGATCCATCCAAACAATGAGCAATTAGGCCCCATTGGGTCCTTGCCGTTTGACATCATATTTACAAAATTATGAACATGTGTATGAAATATATAAAAAATATTGACATTCCAAAACACAACAGGCCTACTTATATATTTCCACTCTCTGAAAATTCGAGGACATATGATAAAAAACCCAATAAACCTGTGGCTGTTCATACCTGTAGAAATCGAACAGGTGTGTCGGTCTGACGTTTCGGAGGTTGTTGTAGTCTGGCTGGATTCCGCAGCAGTGATCTTCGGACTGGCGTGCAGATGCCATAGTGAACGGCCTGGCATTCAAATGCACTTTTGGCATCCGGGAACTGGAAGGGGCAGACCTCACAGCTGTGGATAGAGACACTCCATCGAAGATCAACCACTTGGGAATGGTACTGAACGACCCTTGAATGCACGTACTCGATAGCAACATGGCTCCTTGGCATAACAGTAGGCATTTGGAAAGAAAATCGTTTGCCTTGAACTAGGTGCAGGCGCAGTACTTACTACACGGCTTTCAGAACATTACTGGAACCTACATGCAGCAATCTACTCTCATCTGATGACTTCTATGCCATCACAAACAACTCGTCCAGGATCATAATCCTTTTGAGAAGTCCAATCGAAGTCCAATCGAAATCCAGTGGGTTCAGAAAGCCAGAAGTTAGGCTACAGTGGATAAGGATTAAGAAAGACAGAACTCAGGAGTACTACCATCTTATGGGAAAAGGTTTCTTTCAGGCAACATACTTCTTGTGCATAAATTGTGCTCACCCGTTGAAATGCAGAAACTCTTATAGTTCTGCATGATCAGACCATCCAGCATACTACCATGCACTGGCAATGTGAACACTCAATTGCTCATTTAAGTATACATTGAAAATGCTCAGCTCAGCACAGCTGTACTTTTCCGTGCATCTAACGCTCATAATATCATCAATAATGCATCCAAACTTTGAGCAATGTATGCCTGACAAGCTAACCACTTTGACGTTGAGCAAATAACCTAGGCCTACTCACAATTTCATAGGAATATTATGCATCCATGATCGCACGCTGATCAATTCAGAAGCTGGTGAGCTGTAAGCCTAGTACAAAACGATTTTTCACTTTGCAGTGAGGTGAACAACGGCCTCATAATGCAGCAGTTGCCAAACGAACACTGTGCGCCTAACATTGTCTTATTACATAACAGGTATGCAGAAAAAACGTGTACCAATCCTAAAACGTGTCAGTATAACACAGCACAGAAACTGACTTCTCTTCTTATGTGAATCTTTCTGATCCAATAAGTTAGGAAGATAATCCTTGACTGTCAAGCAGGTCACAGCACAATTGTGAAATACAAGAAGTACTAAAAAAGCCTACTTTACATCAAGCAACAGCGTTAAACCCGTTCAATGGCTTTCACACTACGGCCGAAGACTCAACTTGAAGACTTTTCAAGTCATACTACAAACGCTCTCACCCCACTCAATTTGTTTACCGGCAGTCAATAACAGCCCCGGGCTTACAACAAAGCCAGCTGTGTTCGAACGGTGCGCATGACACGGCCGCTTTGCACGCGTTCCTATATCCGAGGCACAGCTGCTGCTGTTTTTACAATACGTTGGCACAAAAAAGCGTTTTACTTTTTCTGATGCATGTTTTATCTAGCACACAGTTTGCCTTTGATGAATAAGAATTACAAATGACAGGTCTAGAGTAAAATCAGTCCCCATTTCACCACGAGCAGAGATTCTTCAGTTCAACGCTAATCTATATGCATACAAAGACGAAAAATATGATGATGATGACGTCATCACGGAGTTCATCACAACAAATTCGTGCGGATAACAACAAACTTGAAGTTCTTTTAAGTTGAAACTACTCCTGTTTAGCGCAATCTCTCACCAAAATAATTACTCTTACGTTAAACGTTCAACTTGATGACCTCGTTAATCACAAGTGATCCGGGAAAACTTTGACCTATGACCCGCTTTATCAAGATGACAAGCGCAACAAGAATCCCACTGCCTGGAAAAGCAAAGCGATTCCATCGTGAGACCACGCAACGCATCCAACAGAAGAGAAGGCTATCAATGTCATTATGTCAAGCAGCACAACAGGCAGCTTTCTGAAGTGCTAATCACAAAATGCCAACAGCAGAGCTAGCAGCCACGGGTCTTGCACCCAGTAACTAAGGTAGATGGGAAATCCATTAAAAGTTATTGTTCTCTGGAAGAGTCTACACTGACTATTATACTTGACTTTAGGCAAAAGTGTTCTATACGTGTGTAATACTATGTATGCTGTATATGCATCTGTGTATGTTTCAGAACAGCTTACACAGAGCCTTTACGATACCTCATCAAAGCACTGAACATTGTATAAATATTAGTGAGTGAGTGTGTGTGTGTGTGTGTGTATATATATATATAGGTTTACAGGTGTGTGTAGGGGACTGTAGGCCTATATGTATATGTGTGTGTATGTAGGTGTATACAGTATGCTTGGGTGTAAAGGTTCACTGCTGCATTCACAGGAAATTGCATCTGAATAGGTATACAAATAATAATTACAAAATAATAATAATAATAATAAAATAAATATCCATATTATGATATCTCCGTGAGATTTTTAAATCTAAAGAGATTATTGCTACCTCGGGCAAAATAATTGTATCACAGTTCTATACTCCATAATCAAAGCATTCATGCTTCTGTGGCAGACACGAAAATTTATCACACATTACGGAAGTATATTCCAAGCGTTGATGGCTGGCGTGCAGAACAAATGGCTGCCGGCAATTAAGCAAATTATTATTCAATTAAATGTCAATTGCATTGTTGAATACGGGCGGATGGCCAGGATGTCGGATCTGCTCTGGCTTTTGGCTGCTATGCGATGAAAGAGAATAGGCCTACTGCATGAGCAGAAAAATCAGAGAGATGAAATAAAAGGCTACAAGCCACTCTGGTGTGATAAGCTGGTAAGATATGATTGAATGGCATAAGCAGAGGGAAATTAAACATGGGCAACAGCGCAACCGACACACACACACACACACGAACAAACAAACACCCGCACACATCTGTACACACACCTGCGCACATACGCACGCACGCATGCGCCTATAAAGTAATATATATATATATATATATATATATATTATATAATAACCGAATCATATTTAATATATATGTATAAATATATGCATATTTATGTATATTGTAGGTTTATATTATCTTACATGAAAGGAGGCCTGCCTGTTCAAGGACTGATAAAGCACAAACATGCGTGGCAATATCCAAAGGGTCGATTCGAGTAATCTTCATCTGAAATATTAAGCTACACCACTGAACATAAAGCTCATGAGATTATATATTATATGACATAATATTAAGTGGTCAGCCACACATTAAGCAATGCAGTCGAGAAAGAGTATTGGCAATAGTTGCACTTTCGCCTGCACTTCCTTGTCGACAAAAATTAACGATAACTTTAGTAGAGAAACAATAAGAATATATCTATAGGGTTCTATTATAATGTTATTGTGGTTGTTGGAGATGGCAATTGTGTTGATATTACTGATTGTGATCAGGACTTTGACTATGACTATCAGTAATCACAACATCTTTGATATTTTTAACTTCCAATTTTAATCTATCTGCATGTGGATCCATCTACAGGTCTGTCTGTTAGTCTATAATTATGTCTGTTAATAATCAATAAATCGATCAACAAATCAATCAACCAATCAATCAACTTGTCTATCCATTCCACTTTGGTTAAAATAGTCATAGCCTATGCACATATCCTATGTACATTGATAAGCTATATAAATAGAAAACAGCGCAAATGTATTCCCAATGCATATAGGATCATGTTTTGACCCAGTTTCACAGTACAACAGCACACGTTCCCACATCTGCCCATCGTCAATATAATTTACAAAGTAATATGTATAATATGTCGTTGGTATATGCTTCACGAGCTGCTCTGCGAAGTTGTCCTTCGCCCAACAAAGTGCTTTCTCATGCGTGAAATCTTTCCTTTATTGTTCACAGCACGAGTATCAAAATAATGATTTATTTCACTTAGCATTCTGTCCATAACTGAGCAGACAATGTCAAACATAATTCATTCATTCATTCATTCCATTCATTCATTCATTCATCCATTCATTCATTCATTCATTACAAAGATTTATGGGGGCCTATGCCTATATAGGCCTACCGCTCCTTCAAGGTTACTACTCACTAGGCCTACTCTGGACGCTCCCGACTCCAACACTTGCATAAACCATTTTATATAATGGCCTAGTCTCGACACAATATTGGATAGACTGTATCTCTTCTCATGGCCGAGATAAACTGCGACAGGTCGGCTGCACATTCTATATATATATATATATATATATATATATATATATATATATATATATATACGAACTCGTTCCCACGCCTTACTAAGTCGTGGGAACGAGTTAATATCTCGTGCGCACGACTTACTAAGTCGAGGCAGCGAGTTAATAAGTCGTGCGCACGACTTATTTGACCAATAGCAGGCTGTCTTTTCTGTGACGTACACAAGCTTCTATTTTGGTATTTATGGGGAAACACGTAGTTCTATAAACGAAACAATGTTTAAGATAGAGGGATTCGGGCATTCCATTCTAAACTTAAATCTCACCTTTTCAAGAACTCTTACCCAGACTCGTTACTTGATATGCCATCTGTCACTCCTCGACGAAAGCGATGCCATCCTTAACAGCTACTCTGCCTCCCTGCTGACCTTCTGGAAACCGAACTCTGACGTCCCACGGAAAGATCATTTGGACAACCCTTTCGATTTGACGCAGCGCTCGTTAATAAGCTAGTGCCTTGCGCGCAGCTTTCAAGTAGCGCTTTAGAAGTCTGAAGATTGCGATTACTACTACTAGGGGTGTATAAATATGTGACGTGAAAGGCTTTGGCCTATTGGGAAGGCATTTACAGCTATAATGTTATTTGTGATGCCGTTTGTACTCTGAGCGTGTGCCACGCTGGGGATATCACTCTGCAGGCGAATATGAAAGCGAAAATGAATATGATGTCCAGATTGACAGAGCTAAAATAATGACAATATCAGATAAAGTTATTCCCGCGAGTTATCGTATGAGTTGTTGGAATTTGGGACGCTAAAACGACAAATCGTCCTTGTCCCATTTCAAACTACTTCGTTGCCAATTGTTGCAGCGACGCCATTATATCCCCGAAATAGAAGTTTGCTTACGTCACGGAAAGCCGGTCTGCTATTGGTCAAATAAGTCGTGCGCACGAGATATTAAGTCGAGGGAACGAGTTAATAAGTCGTGCGCGCGAGTTATTAACTCGTTCCCACGACTTAGTAAGTCGTGGGAAAGAGTTTGTATCTCGTGCGCACGAGTTAAAATATTCTTCTTTCATGTCCCTTTAGGGGCTCCGTAGCTTTCTGTAGAGCCGAGGAAAACTGAAAAGTTGACTAGTTCTTCTTTCGCTAGGCGGCGGCTTTGGTTAAATTAGATGCATAGCGTGATGGTAGACCTAGAATAACTAGTCATCATTCGTTCATAGAGAGAGAGAGACAGAGACAGAGACAGAGACAGAGACAGAGAGCGACAGCTAGCGACAGGGAACGACAGCACGTGATTGTGCATAAACGCGCATTCTTTGTCAGCATGCATTATGAGTGAACATTGTAATTATTGTTAACAAATCAGCAAAATGGTGAGGCAACTTATAGGCTAAGGTGGACCTTAAAGTTTTGTCGAGTCTATTTTAGAGATGACTAAACGCAAAATCGGAAAAAGAAACGAGCAGTTTCTACCATTAATTTAGCATTCAGGCTATCAGCAAATTTCCGTCATGCTAAAATTTAAAATGTAGATAGGCTAATTATTATGGGCCTAACACAAAAAACATCAACAACAAGAAAATCAGTATTTATCGGTCATAGACACGTGACACTTTTTCTCAATACTAGATCAAATGAACTACTAGTAATATAATAATTATACAGCTGTAAAGTAATATGCGTGTTTGTCTTAGTCATATCTGACTGTCCGTTTGTGGCTTGTGAGTGAGCCTGCTTAAGCTAAGCGCAGGACATCAGCTTATTCACGAGCGCTGCGTCAAATCGAAAGGGTACATTATGCAAGAGATAACCCGTGGGAGGTCAGAGCCTTCTGTTTCAAATGGATCGAAAAACAATATGCAAAACATATATAGGGATGATAGGGCGAATATAATTACAACAGAGATTGCGAGTATTCGGAATTTGTTGGCGATTTAGAAAGTTAAACCATTTTATTCTTTCTAAATTTCATATGATTACTAAATTGATGGTAGAATTATCATTAATAATTTTATATAAAACGTACGACGGCGTTGACAGGTGCGCACAGTACTCAAGTCTGCAACTGAAGATTATGCTTTTCAGATTCAACCATTGATTCAACATGCCCACAATTACGTCTGGGAACCTTTCAACGCATACTAAAAAAGTGGCGGTTAATGGCCGTGCAAATTAATAAACAGCTCCTTCTCTTTTAAAAAGATCTAATGAAAAATCTAAGTAGGTATTTATAATGAAGCATAATAATATTATCATAAAGTAACACTTTAGTCCTTAAGAACTAGAGAATCTTGTCATTCAATTTGGCGCGCCTCAGCTTCTTGCGTCATCGAGAATTCACATTGGTATTCATAGTCTGTGCTACAACTGAATTTGGGTTTTAATTCCTGGCCGGTTTTAATGAGTTTCATCCGAGTTGCGTTTGATTCACTCGAACAAAACTAACTAAAGTGAATGAAACTAAGTTACCTTTAAACTCTGAGTGCTTTGCTAGTGTGAAAGATTGGTAGAAACTAAAACACTGTGGCTGTGTACTGGTGGTTCGAAATTTTGCTATAGTTCCGTCTATGCACCACGAGAATGGAGGAGCTTGCTTTAGAAGTCAAAGGCAGAAACGGCGTATATTATAAAGTAAGATTAAATTGACGCCATATGTGTTTATTCTCTGACAAGCGAAGTATGGTTTGTTTTTCAGATTGTGGTGTTGATTTTAGACGAATATGTACTAGTTTAATTGTGCGAATATGTTTGTGTAACTTCTGAACTAGCTTATGGCCTGTGTTTCTGAGGAAGTGTCTAGCATACTGCCAAACAATTTCTTTGCCGATAATCTTTCACTTTGGCATTCCAATTTGAAATAACAAGAGCTACTTGTGATAAGTTCTCCTAAGGAGTAAGGCTCACAAGTTCCAGGTACAGTCTGGGAAGGTGATGCGCGATTGGCCAATAGGGAATGGTTGAGTATACCAGCCATTGTCTGTATTTTCAAGCAATATGACTTCATAGCAAGACATTGGAAACAATTGTAATCTGCTTGTAACAATTAGCATAAGTGACGGGGTGTGTAGCGAATCGTCGAAATCTGAATCCCCAAAACTGATTTCCGCTGTATCTCCGAAAATGAAGCTGGATTGATGAAAAGCATTCTGCTTAAATGGAAGCTAGATCGATGAAAAGAATACGCGCAGAAGCTGGATTGATGAATGAATTATGCTGTTTTGAGATAATTCAACGTTTTTCAATTGTATATTGCTGTTTTCGGGCAATCAGTCTTTTTGGCCCTTTCAGCGTTTTTGGCTGATCCCATATGACAGATGAACCTCATAGAGGTTGTGTTACAATAATCTATTGATTCTGAATACATATATTAGCTATGCATGCTAATAATGCTGAATTTTGGATATTTAAATGAAAAATTGCTATGTGTATCAGGAGAAATGATATCACAAGAATGGTATGATAGAACAAGACAGTGTGCATTATGGAATTCTTGTAAGTAATTATGGGAGCGGGAATTGCATTTCAGGTTTTTTTTATATTCTCCTTGTTTTCATTACAGGCGTTCCTTAAGAAAGTTCTCGAAAATGAGTTAGTTGTCTTCTTTGAAAACAGGTTGGAGCAAAATCCAAAATGTCTTGTGCACTTTAATTTGCTTTTGTGGTGCATACGCAATGTATATTACCTTTTGCCTGTAGTCTTTTGTTCGTATAATGGAATTGTAACAGTTTGTATAGCATCATAAGTAGCGTGCTACGTTTGAAATGCCTTGTAATATCCGTTGTCAATTCAAGTGATATAAGTTTGCAATGAGTTAGATCTAACGGGCGAAGTTTCACTTTGTTTTTAGTTGCAGTAGAACTTGTTTATTTGTAAATGTAACACTTAGAATGAAAAACATAAAATGTCTTCAACAAGCTCACTGTTATACAGAGGCAGTATATGCATGTATGTATGCATCTACATGTATGTATATGTATACATGTATACTAAAAGGTGCTAATCACTCCCTCCTAGTCACCCTTGAGTGTTTTGGGAAACTACCCTCCAGCCTCTCTTTCAGAGATGTTGATAATTTGTCCTCATCGATTGCGTTTCAAATTCCAGGTGACAGATTGTAAATACATAAGGAATACTTAGCACAAACAGCAAACTGAAATGTTACTAAATTACTCTCGTCAATTGCAGTACTTTACACGCTACAACACGTTACATGTTTTTTGTATCAGTCTACAGCAGGATAAGAAGGTGCCATTTTGTGATGTCCGTTTGCCACCAGCCACTCCTGTGAAGTATGACTGCCGAGTGGCCGATGAAGTGGAGGTCAGTCAAGCGTCATTGGGTTTTGTTCTTCAGGAGCTATATGCCAAAAACTACTGCCTTTGTTAGTTAGGCTTAGCACAAATAGCATACTGAAATGCTACTAAATAAGTTTACATGCTGCAATACTTTACATGCTTGTTGTGTATGGTTTTCTGTTTTGTGAGGTACTGTATTGTAATCATAACTGCAAGTTTATATGGCACCACTGGATGTAGGCATCATCAGAGGTACTCCCGACCTAACACGATGAAACTGTAAAGAAAAGAAGTCATCTTCAGTTGCAACTGGAAAAAAGATGAATAGAGGCTGAGGAGCTCATGGCTATGGTTGCCTGGCAACATATTCCAGATGATTAGGTCGACCGCATCAACACTTGTATGTTGGACCATGGAAGTTGAAGATGGTTGAACAACCATTTTGCCTTGCACAACAGAGCAGAGCCATCTTTGAAAAAGTCCCACATAAGTGTCGGAATGCATGCTGCATGCATACATGCATACTTGTTACTATGACATCACTGGTGTACCCGAGTACAATTTGTTTGTGATCTGCTTTCTTTAGCAAGCACCTGATAAGGATGGCCGAAAGAAGTAGAATTGTAAGGTCTGGCTTCCGTGTTTTGGCAGGGAGGCTTGAGATATTGGCAGCCTGAGGAACAACTGAGTTCAAAGTTCAGATTATATCATCAAGAGATGAACACAGAGAAAATAAAACCATTTTGGCTTTTTTAATGCCTCTCTTCAATTTGCCAAACAATATCAGAGTCACTGCAGAAACATGCAGTATGGCCCTAATCTACCGCTGACTTAAACTTCTAAATCACTCGTTTAAAAGGATCTATCCTCTAAATGTGACAATGCGAAAGTTAGTCTGGAGCAGAGTTGCGCAGCCCTGATCTATGCCTAACTTTCAATTGCTTTGTTACTAGTTTTAGCTCTAAGGCGTGCTAATAGAAATCTTCAACTCGACTTGAGAACACTCACTCGACTTGAGCACTCAGGTGTCGGAGTCGAGTGTTAAAGTACCAATGCTCAAAGTCAACAATAACAACTCTTGCAGGGTCTAACTCTCAGCGTTATATACTGTTTAAATGTGAAAACCAATAACCACTTGAAACCCTATACTCTCGTTTGGTTTTCTCATGTGAAAACTATCTGTAGGAATTGACCCTATGTACACATTGTACAGACGTGAACCTGTGGTTTTCACATGTTATATGGCATTAACAACCCCCAAGCTTTCCCCAACTCTTCACAGGCATTCAATACAATTTGTGAACTCCTGCCATGTCATTCTATTATTATGCTGATCTCACGGTGTTTCAATATCTGTTGCACTTGATGACCTTATATCTTTTCCCAGGAGTGATTCAATCTTTACAGGACGTCGTAGCGAATAGCGCTTGCAATGTCTCCTAAAACTTCAAAGTCGGGTACATTCCCAACATTAGAAGAATGTCACATCACACAACTGTACACATTGCAAGTCCTGAGTACATTACTAAATTTCATATACACTGGTGATTTTGCCGCAGTACCTACTTTGTACAGAAGTGAATAAATGTAAAGACCTGCCACAGAGTTTGACCCATAGTGCAATGAACTTTGACCTGTTGTTGACTTTTACCGTTGTTTAGGTTCTGTCGCGGTCGTCTGATTCGGAGCAGCTCGGTTGGTGGCCGGCGCATGTAAAGATGCTGAAGGGAGAGTTTGCAGTCGTTGAGTATGTTGGGTTTGAGTCGACTTACAGTGACATCATAGCAATCGATCGAATTCGCCCAAGGAACGCCAGGTATGTAGGAAATCAAACAGCGATCTAATCATGAAGGTCCAACTCGGCCAGTGTTTGGACTTTGGCAGTGCCAGTCCCAAGCCTGGAGAAAGGAGGAGGGTGACACCAAATCATCTTCGATATTCGAACGGTGTCGTTAAAAAATCAACACACACGCTAGGCCTTTAGGGGGTTACATGAAGCCCTTGCCGTCTTATGTAAGAAGTTGCAGTCTGGTGAAGGGTGTGATGGAGAGGTTCCAGCTACTTAAAAAGTTGATTTTACTTGGAAGTGGCAGATAAATGTTATATGAATCACTTGGCTGCTTGGATTTTGATGCCTTGATCTGTACTTTTCTGGGTCATAGGGCATGACCTTTAACTCAGTTCTGCTATTGCCTTCATTCATTCTTAATTATGTGGATTGACTACTGCAACTCCATCCAATCAGTACTGTCAAGTTCAGATTTCTTCAGTTTAGTTACTCCTCAACTGTTCTGCCAGAGAGGTGGCCACCCAACCTAAATACTGGCATGTATCTGAATTATATAATGGAAAAATACTGCAGAATTAAATATATTTTCGTGTTAATATTTTCATGGTGGATTTATGACCACCATATATTAAAAAATATTTATAATATATATGTATTTATGAATCAGCTTAGCACTTATTTTATTTACATTGGGCATACTTCTTTAGTTTGATAGCCACATACACAGTACTTTTGGGAGGGCTTTTAGGATTGCTCTGTGCTCTGTGTTACATCATATTGTTTTTCATTTAATTCCTTGTATTCTGTCTTTATTTTGGACAAGCATTTCATTATTATTATTAATTTAAATTTTACATGAGCAGTCACACCAATGTATGAATCTGAGGCGCACATAGTCAGCTGCCAGAAGAAACACTTACGTGCTTCAAGGGACCATTAGCACTTGTATTTGAACAATGTTATATTGAACACATGTGGTGGTGTTTACATTCCAATGTTGTTTCATTTGCTATACAGTGCTGCTCTGACGGCAAACAGTTTCCTTAAGCGTCTGATCGATGTGCCAGACGATCTGGCTGAAATGTAAGGGATGTCTGTTAAATTATTCTATTCTATAGATATGATTTATTCATACAAGTTTACTTTTATATATATATATATATATATATATATATATATATATATATGATTTGTCAAATTTGATGATAGAGTGACATAATCTACAGAAATGTCAATGAATTCAACAAAACGGCTTTTTATGCAGAATTCTGATGATGGGGCTATGGATGATCATCATAAGTAAGATTAGATGACAAGGTCATCCTTTTTTTTATCCTTGCCAGTTCTTTACTCTGCTACTCAATCAGTACTCTTCTCATATGAAAATGTTGTGTTCAGTGTTGCATTTTGAAAGCTGACTTCAATAGTGAGAGCCTCATTTTGTAAATTTGCTGCATTGCACGCATGCCTAGCCAATCCGTCTTCTCAAAACATTTAGGCAAATGATATAGCACCTTTTAAGTGCATATGGCTTGCTGCACGTAGGGCTATTTGGTATTCGTGAGCAAGTACCAGTCAAGAAAGGCATTAAAATATCGGTGGAATTGAAGAGAGTATGTTTGTCTCTTCACAAATTGAAGCTTCGTGAACTTGTGCACCGTCTTATACTGCTCATTTAGTCGCACTTTTGTGGCAGATGTCAAGACGAGTCTAATCACAGGGAGTTCAAGAAGGCGTCGGGTGCCTTTGCAGTCCAGTTCAACGAGGAGACACGATCGCTTGAAGTCCTGGTATGTCCTAACAGTTGCTTCCAGTTGTCGATTCTAACGACATTAAATATAACTCATTTTTCGTACAGTTGTTTAGTTTCATATTGATTTTAAAAAAAAATTTCTTTCCCTGGCATTACATAAGAAAATAATTGTCCTTACTGAAAGTTATGCAGTTTGACTTGCAGAACAACTAAATGTTCCAAATTAAAAAAAATTCTGATATAAATTACTATTTGGCTGAATATGAAGTATTGGCCACACTGTTTGGCTGAATTAGAATAGTAGGTGCTGACAGAGTGGGAAATATGTAAAAACTGGATACAAGTGCTTACTTTATATGTACTTTTAATATAGCTCACTTTTTGTGCAGTGGTTTAGTTTCATATTGACTACAATTCCAAAATGCTTTCCATGGCATTGTGTAAGAAAGTAATTGTCCTTCGTACTGAAAGTTATGCCAGTTGGCTTGCTGAACGACTAACTGTTCCAAGTTTTTTTCAGTTGGACTTTTCCATTACAGCTGCATAGCATTTTGAGTGAATGAAATCATATTCTTCTTTCCTAATTTTAAATATCATTTTATGCTGTTGTGGAACTTCTACAATGACAAGCAGTCGTAGCCCACATGAAAAACTACCGCTCTGTTGTTAAAACCTTAATGACAATCCACATTGACTCCCAGTCACTTCAAGTGCACTCTCATCTTTTAAGTGTTAATAGTTATCAGTTGTTTCATTTGTGGATTTGTCGCTCATTTGTTTTTCTTGTATTATTTCGGTTAAAGTTTTTTATAGTTTTTGGTTTCTGCTGCCATATTATAAGCAGAAGTTTTATGTAATTTATTAAGTCTTTGTATTTTTTTAAATTCAAACCTGAAACCCAAAGCTTGAAGGCAGGAACCTTATAAACCGCTGCAGCCCTTTGACCTGTTAGCAACATATCTGATTATGTCAGTTGTGTTGACGTTTTGTTTTAAAGACGGCCAGTGAGTCGGCTGCAAAGAAGGCATCTCTACTTAGCGAAATGCACTTACGCAACCTACGTCAGAAAATGCAGCTGAAACAGAGGACCGAAGAAGTGGCCAGAAAACTAGAGGTTTTCTTCCATCAATCTGTCATTTGTATGTGATTGGCCGTGTGCATAATTTGTATGTGATCATCCCAAAGCATATGAAAGAGGCTTCCCTGATTAAATTCATCAATCAATCGATTAAGCAATCAGATCACTACATATGTGCATTACAAATTGTTGCTGGCTTTTATGACGTTCTGTGAAATTCTTTGTTAACCCCTCATTCTATCATTCACTCGCAAGTCTGCGATACTTATCAGCTTAATGTTGATGTTGTACAACGAGATTGGCAGATATGTGTATATTAGGAATTTTTTCGTCAGGAAATATGTTGCTTAGGAGATTTGTAGCATAGGAGATTTGTAACTTAAGATATTCATGGCTTGGGGAATTTGTAGCTTAGGAGATTTATTGCTTAGGAGATTTGTTGCTTAGATGATTTGTTGCTGAGGAGATTTGTTGCTGAGGAGATTTGTTGTTGCGGATAGAGTACAAAGCTCAACACGAGAGCTCCATTTCATGATGAATTTTCAATTCGCAACGATCTGATGGGTCTGGCAATTGGAACTCACGGCTGCAACATCATGCTGGCTCGCCGAATGAATGGAATCAGTGCCATTGATCTCAATGAAGTCACTTGTACATTTAGAATCCACGGAGAGGTGCGTATCTGATATCACGAGGATCGTACCACTCGTTTTTGCTATGGTACCTTACAAGCGTTGTACACGAAGAGGCGGGTATCGAGATGCTCCTATATCTGCTGCATTTAAACCAAGAAACTCTCGACAGTAATGTTAATTGCATTCGTTCATTCATTCATTCTCTACAAAAGCATTTTGTAGTGCCTCTAAAATCCCAACAGTGCTGAGCTTGTGGTGCTACTTGCATCTTCAGTGGATCCTCTTTAGCACAATATTCCTTACATGTATCTTCAGTGAAATCTCAGCAGAACAAGACTGTACATGTAGTTTCAATGGAGCCTCTATAGAACAGACTCATTACTGGTTTCTTCAGTGGAATCTCTTTAGAACAAGCCTCCTTACATGTATCTTTAGTGGGACCTCAGTAGAGCAAGACTCTTACCCTGTATCTTGAGTGGAACCTCTAAATCAGACTTTCCAACACAAATTTTGGCAACATTTTTGATCTACTTTGCACTCCTGCGCATTATGATAGCAGCTCTATTACAGCGACTTGATCGGATTGAATTCTGCGTTCTATCGACAGACGGAAGAAGCAGTTCGCATGGCGAGAAGACTGCTGGAGTTTGACGAAGATACATTTCTTGTTCCAAGAAATTTAATAGGTTAGTCGTGCTGCTTTAGATGTTTGATTCATCCAATATCTTGCATCTGTGAGCTTTCTAGAGGATAGTCATAAGTTTCTCTTTTGTTTGATTGTTCTCAGCATCTCATTGTTTCGATTATTAAGATCGCCATGTGTGCGACACTTCTGAATGGTGCTTAAAGTGATGAATTTGAATATTTACATATATATATATATATATATATATATATTGTATATATGACTTATACATACAGTGGTGAAAATAATTATTTCATCGTCATGCAAAATGCTAAAAATCGATTTAATACATGTTGTAAAGTCAGTATATTTGATTAATATCACCCAAATTGTGTTTTGCAAGAAAGCCAAAAAATCAGTCATTTACACATTTTCACTAATTATGCCTGCTGGTCGATACAAGAAAGTAAATAGACATTTTCATTGTTTCTACTCATTTTGTCCTCATATTTCGTTATACAGGATGATGCAATAATTTTTTCAAGCACTGTAGAATGAGTATATGTGCTCACGCATACAATGCTCGTGCAATAATCGTGCTCGCCCAAGCATGTATTTGGTGTGAACATGACTTTGTAGCCAAGGTGATCGGCAAAAACGGGCACAACATACAGGACATCGTCGACAAGTCGGGTGTCGTACGAGTGAAGATTGAAGGTGACGGCGGAGAGATTAATGCAGTCGACGGGGAAGAGGTCGTGGGAGCAGCGGAAGCAGCCGAGGTATTCCAGGTGTTGTCCTTCTCGTTGGTCTCCATGGAAGCTGCTATACAGAGCATCATGAAACACATGTACATGCATATATACACACATTCACATAAGTGCATATACTCACAGAAATGTGTTCAGTAAATGCATTCAGTACATATGCATTTTATTACATGCAATACATAGACACATGCACACGAACATGCATACATACATACATAGATACATACAAATATACATATATGTGTGCATACACATATACTTAAGTCCATTCTTTCTCTAGATGCCCATTTTAATTTGTTTTTGCCAAGTTTGTTACTCTCTCCATTTGTTTGCTATGGTTATTTTTTTTAAATTATACATTCTGATTGTTCATGTCTGAATAGGAATTGCATAGTTTTTCCTGTTTTGATTTGCTTTTCATGTGTTCTATTGTTGTGTGTTTTGATTTGTTTCACGTGTTTTGAGTTGTGTTGTGCGTCTGATCTGTAGGATCGTCTGGTGCCGTTTGTTTTTGTTGGTACCGTGGAGAGCATCAACGATGCCAAGCTACTCTTAGACTATCAGCTGAATCATCTGAAGGTAAATGCTGTTGGTTGAAAGGAGCTACATGAATGCCTTAATATATGCATGCATTCATTATAATCTACGCTCATGAGTTTTAAAGTTCCATTATCGTAATTGTCATAATAGAGACGTCAGTTCGATTGGCACTTCAAGTGAGATAATTTTGTAGCCGCATGCTTCTGTACTTCCACATCATACATGCATACGTATTACATATACAACATGTGTACAACTGTACATGCACAATATGCATATCCGTATGTGATAAATAAAAAGAATCTTGTGTTTATATAGCTGCTTCAGCTCAACTGTGATAATAGCGAACGGTTGTTGCAGAGTCAAAGTTTGCAAATTAAGATTGAGAAGTTAACGAGGTGTACTGTTATGGATTGCTATGGAAACATGCATGGCTCATTCTTTTGTGAAGTTTATAGATTTGTGTGAAAAAGCTTTGCCTTTTGCTTTTACCTCTTATCAATAGCTTTTACTTTGCCTCTTATCAATGCAGTTTACCTTTGACTTTTATCGCTGTATTTTGCCATTGCTTTTACCCTTGTCATTAACCATTGCATTTTAACATTGCATTTTACTTTTTCCTTTGCTTTTTATCTTTACCTTTGCCTCTCATCTTCTCCTTTTACCATGGCAGTTTACCGTTGCAGTTTGCTTTTGTCTTCCATCTTTGCATATTACCTTTGCCTTTTAAATTTGCCTTTTACCATTTACCTTTGCCTATGCCTGTTGCAGGAAGTGGAACAACTTCGCCAGGAGAAGCAACAGATAGATGCTGAATTGCGAAACCTCTCGGTTCCCCCGCAGAACTACTATCCACAGTCAAGAGAGAGAAGGTAGAGATTAGTTAGCGATCGGTTGGTTGGCGGAATTTATGGGTCCATGGGGGAGATTTAACACTTTGACCACATCAGCATTTGACTGCCATGCAGCAGCCCTAGTCCCAAGAGGCGACTGTTCTAGGCCCCAACATGCGGCGGCCCTATGTCCAATAAGATATTCTAATGCAATAACTGCAGTTGAAAGTCTAGTATCTAGACTGTATTCTATGTTTGGGCACAATGGACCTCGTTGCTGTCTATTCCAATGGTTGCAGGTGGACACATTCCAGATGTATTCTATTCTCGTAATATATAGTGACCTTGGCCAAGTTTGCAAACATATTCTAATGCTTTACTGACTTCATACTGACTGCTTTGAGCTCTCTTGTGAGATTCTTAAAAGATGCTTTACAATAATATTGACTTTAATAGATACAGAATTAATTGCTTGCTTTGGAACATGCGTTACCGATATTCTTCCAATTTTACTGACTTGTTATTTTCTGACTTTTCGTGAATAGTAAATGTCAAACCAAATCATTGTTGGTTGCAAAGTTCAAACGTAACGGTAACGTCTGAATTTAATTAGTCCATGTATTCCGATAATCTGTTTTTAAGAGTTGTGCTAATATGTTTGTGCAAGATTATTGATAGTTATATCTTATCTATTGACATAAATATGTTATAATACTACCATGCTGATTTTATGTTTGGTCCAGGGCTAGCATGGATCCGTACCTTGAGGAGCGGGGAACAAGAGGCCGCCCTCGTGGACGTGGCCCTCGACGCGGGGCCTTTGATCGGTGGTCAAGTGAACGACAAACCAGTAACTCAGGTATTAATTAAATCTAATTAATTAAATCTAGTCATCTAATTCATTTATTTACAATCAATCATATCAAAAATTTCTTCACCAAAATAGCCAATGCAGCTATATTGTTTACACTGGCCATATACTGTCGGTGGGAAGATGAGACGTCCAGGAAAATGACTGCCTACTCGGGTTTATGTGCTGAGGCTGAGAAAAAGAAGTCGCTGCCTCGTGGCTAGATTGGGGGCTGCTCTTGCTTCTTCATATTGGGAATAATAAATACTCTGCGACGTGATGCTAGTGTTGTTTAATGATTTAGCTTCAGTGCAGTCTGGTTACATTGAGGATGTCAGTCAGAGACGCTATGTAAATGTTCAGATTCATGATGCTTATGCAGGAAAACCCTAGTGGAGCAAGTCAAACACACTGTTGTTGCACAGAATTATGTAAAATTTTAGGAGTCTTTGAATGGCACATTTTTAATTATCTCACGAAATTGTTTCCTTTGTGTCAGCCTGTGATCTTAAATGTCGTCTGCTACCAGACTATTACGCATGGTTACAAAACAACGAAGAGTAAACTGGAAAAAGTCACCAATGACAGGCCCTCACTCGCACGTGTAACCATCCAACAAGTTGACAGATGACGTGAATGTTGTGGTCCTCTGATAAATCAGGTTTCGATGTGACTTCTTGGATTATGATTTTATATAAATTTGGTCGTACAGGTGACAATGGTTATCGGGGACAAGTTGACTGGTCAGACTCTGTTGTCGAGGAGGAAGACTCCTACGGTGCAAATTCTTTGGGGCGCGGACGAGGAGGGGGCGGTCGTCGTCCCCGGTTTCGTGGCCGTGGACGGGGTGGACGCACTGGCCGGTTCCCTGGCGGATATCGACCACAGTGTGAGTTCCTCCAGAATTTCAGGCACATCTGTACTTGTAAATATGATGTACGTTGCATAAATTGAATTGACTGACTGTTGACCAGCGGACCAAATAGCTTGAACTAATCGGACCTGACCTAGCAAGCTGAATGACTTGAAATGGATGATCTTGTTCATGCCTTCGTTACTGGTCAGATAGACCGCAGCGCCGTACTTACCACTAGGCCAACAAGGCCCGGCCTAGGAGCGGCACATTTGAAGAGGCGGAAAAGTTGGATTAAAAGTTTTTTTGATGTTAAAGGTGAATGATAGAAAGCCAAGTGGACTATGGAAGAGATGTTTGATCATCGTATTATACTGTTATTAAAGTTTAAACTAATACACTTACTAAGTTAATGCTTTTCATTTATTTTCATTTTTTAATCGAAACAGACTGGTGGTGCAGACTTCTATTTCTACTAAAATGTCTGTTAAAATTTGTGGATTTCAATGTGCAATTTCAATTTTGGGAGGAGCAACAGAATCTTGGCCTAAGTGGGGCAAATTGTTAAATGCCCCCCCCGCCCTTATTCACCACTGTTGCTCTCTGTTTGTTCGCCTTCTCGTTTTGGTTCTGGGGCATGTAGATCGGGCTCTACGCTCCGCTTCTCTGCATACCATTTCAATGTTTGATGTTTAGCATTTCGAGATGCACAGGCTTCCTCAGAGACATCTTACGGCGAAAACCGGCGAAGGAGGGTAGCAGATGACGACGAGGTCGTTCTCGACCACAACGACACCGCCAGCGTCACCAGCCAGGATCAAGGTCACACGTTCTCTTCTTCACATTCCTCGCCTCAGGCAATATCCTGCTTCTTCTTCTTGTCCTCCTATCATCATCCGCTTTCTTGTGCTGCCAGTTCTGCTCTTCATCTTCTACTAACTTTATTCAATCCTCGTTCTAGAATCTTAAACGACCTAAGCGAGTATAGTCACAGAAAACGACGCATTTATTCTTGGAGGGAGGATTATTCTACTCCGACTGCAGTGCTACTATTATTGTACAGAGTTGCTATGGTTGTTGATTTTCTTATCACATGTACATTAGATTTGCTTAGCTATTATTTTTGAAAACCAGATTTATAAATGCACTATAGATATTTTATGTGCACGTGGCTCAAATCATATTTTGGGAACATTTGCATCTGGGTTGTGTTCGGATTCCTGTTGCTTGAGCTGTGTGTTGTTTGTTGTCGAACAACAGAGAGCGTTTCATCATTCGAGGGCAACAGAAGACCGTCTCCTGGACGAAACACTGTTAGACAAAGGGGTCGACCATCAAACTACCGGGGAGGGTCGGGGCGCCCCGACCGACGTCCCAATGCGGGCGGTGCCGACCGAGAAAACCGATCTGAGGGGCGAGGGTCTGTTCAAGCTGGGAGTCGTCAGCCGCTTTCAAAGAACTCTGAGCCGGGGAAGGAGAGAGACGTGCCGACCAGCACATCGGTCGGGGAGTCCGGGAAGGCTGACGAAACCAAACCGGTCTGTGATAGCGAGGTAAAGATGGGAGGAGTCGAGATTCAGGTGAACGGGGCGGCCAAGTCCCAGAGAGAACCCCGACCAAAGGTGGCAGCAGCGGCCAAGGACGGCCGATCGAGCACGGCAGGCGGAGCGGCGGTCGGTCGTGCGGCGGCTGGAGCCCGTTAGGTCCCGGGAAATCGGGTTCTGCTCTGATCGAAAGGGTGCTGTCTGGTCAAGGGGTTCCCTGCTGTACGTCGATCGCTGGTCTCGGATCGGGGAACGTTTGGAAGTCGGACGAAAAAGTAACTCTGTTAAGTTGATAAATTTGTAATTTCTTTCATCTCAAGTTTAATGTGTGTTTTTCCATTGTGTCTGCTCCCAGCCGACCTGTTCGTAAACGTTGTTTCTTTATGAGGTTAAGACGCAAGACGACGATGATCTCGTAGCTGAAGTCGAAACTGAACATCTTCCTGAGACTGTGCTGGAACCAGAAGGGCGTCGCGAGCAATGCGATGATCCTAGTTTTGTCTTCTCATGGTTTCCGAGATTGTTGAACGATTTGAATGATTAGTTACAAAGTTACAGGAGTGATTCATATGCCACTTATAGTTATGAATGAGTTACAGGAATGATTCATCTACGGTGAATGATTCATCTGTCTGTCATCTAGTGGAACGAACGATTGACTGTATGAATGAAAAACTCGCTGATTCTGTCATGGTTTACTGCTGCTGTTTATGCAAGGGTAGTTAGTAGGTTGTTGGAATGGACGTTTTCCACTCGCTGTTGCGGTTATGTTTCTAAGACTGCAATAAAAAAAATCTCCGGTTGAACGTACATACATACGAGAATTGAATCCTTTCAGTTTGATTTCATTTTCTTATTTCGCATGTAGCCAGAGGATTTGGCTTGCAAGTGGTATTAGGGTGAAATATGATAATAACAGGCTGTCAAGTGACTCTTATTTTTCTGTATCATTAAATCTTTCTTCTGTTGAAATGTTCTCTCTGTTTGTGGAGAAATCTGACTTTTTATGCAAGGTTTGATGACTAGTCGCATTTTAAGTTGTACTGTTTAAATTTTTTGCAAGAAATTGCGACAGTCGAAGAAATTTGTTAGATTTTTACCACTTTTGTGCAAGGTCTCTGCCATTTCATTGTTTTGTTTCGAAACTTCTTCAAAGAGCATTGTCTAAAATTGATTGCTATAGTAACTAATGGAAGCATTAAGACGCAAAGGTTTAAACATGCAGTTTTATTTAACATTGGAACACAAGTTTAGACTTGTAACAACCGGTATACTCTATAAATTGAAACGGTTAATGGTGATTCGGATATAACCAGTGCACCAGAACCTACTTCATTAAATTTAATTCAACTTCATCAACCACATTATAATGGCACCTTATTGTTATCTGGTACATAATTTGACTCCCTTTGTTAGCAGCAGAGTATGAGAGGACACTGCCTGGAAATATGTCCAGTTGAACAGGTTTACTTATTTTCAAGTATTGAACATCTTTCAGCCTTTCTTAGGTTGCAACTTTCCAGATCAGTCCGAGCGACTCTGAGAGGTTCACATAAGATGCTGTGTAATAATTCAGAGATGTTATTGGGTTCCTTGAGTGAACGAGTGCTATATAAATGCTGTGGATGAATGAATAATTACATATCATATGGTTTGTGTGAAGATCTGAAAGAAACGTCGAATTGTCATAGTCTCCATTTGAGTTGTGGACGTAGGTGCCCAGTCGGACGGTAGTGATCATTCTTGGGTTGGAGCCTAATTTACTCGTTTTCACAAGGTCATTTCCCCTTGCTTGTATTCATCTGGGAGCATTGGTCTAAAGCTGGAGCCATCGATCGTGACAGTGGTGAGCTCTGTTTTGGTTAAAATGATGGAGATGACACTTGGTGGAAGCTTTGTCTATCTATGTCTGTGAATAGCTTTGAGATTTATTGCTGCCCTAGTTCTGCCAGGGCATCGCCTCCAATGCGACTAAGTATTTTACAACTTTATGAAGCCAGTCGTTCACTTCCAGTGTATTTGAAAGTTTCCTAACCAGGAAGAGAGCCTTAGTGCTTGAGACTGAAACATGTGTCTCTTGTTTCAAATGGAAGTTATTTGCAACAGACCAAAAGTTTTGTCCCTCTTACAAGTGCGTTTGTTTCACTTGGGCTGAAAATTGAGTTGTCTTGATAAAATTAAGTTTACATTTTGAGGTTTAAGACTGCCTTTTGTGTACTGAGTGATATAGAAGAGAAGTGGTAAGGATTCATTAACTGGATGTCATTTGCATTGCTGTCATCTTGAATTGGAAGGTATCAATTTTTCAATTCAATTCTTTTTTTTTATTGCTCACCGTCAAAATATCGAACGTTTTATTACAGCCGGGGTCCTTGTCTGTGCATATCTCTGTTGATAAAACATCTATCACTTTCAGGCAGTTCAATGGATTTTGATTCTCTATAGTTTATGAAGTATTCTGTTGTGTACCATGACACTGTAAGAGCTTATCTGGCTGCGGCACAAGCTGCTTCTGCAGTCTTGTATCTTCTCCAGAACATTTGGCCGGTATTCTCTTTACCTCTACTAATTGGTCAAGCACTCTTGTGCTACATAAGTTTTCATCTATGATTACATTTTGCCCTTATTCTATTTCTTTTTCATGTACTGTTCCATGTTGCCCGTTTGCGTCTGGACTGCTAAAGGTTTACATGGAAACCTGGACTTTGTGGGTATGCGTTAAACAGATGCCTGTTACTGTTTCGTCGATTTTTGCCCGCATAGTTAATTTGGTTTGGCAGGAAAACTAGTGTTTTGCACAAAGGTGACTGAATGGAAAGGTTGGTTGCGGCAGTCCGTCGAAACCTGTCGCATATTGCGAGATTGAAGTAGTTTGTAAAGATTTTCTCTCCCGTTTGCAGCTTAAGCTAACTTGTACACCTTTTCACTGGCTTGGTTCCACTACTGATGAGATTTGTGAGTTTAGTTTTTCATCTGCTTTCCAATGCTAGATATCCAAATGGCTGAGCTATGCCTCCAATCCAGTGCTCTGCAGCATACTATGGAGCGCTGGGTGAATTCTTCAGTGGAACATGATGATTTTAAGTGAAGTCCTGGCCGCTTTATCTATGAAGATTAAATAAGTGAAGTCCTGGCTTCATTATTTTGACCGCTACCTCCAAAACTGTTGCAACCTTAGCAATGGGTTGAAAAATTGTTGGCTGCAAGGAATTATGAATTCCAAAACAGTACTAGTAAATTTCTTTAAATCTTAAGTGACCATTTGTACTGGTAAAATATTAATATTATTATGAAAAAAATAGTTGGCTATTGATTAGATTTGGTTACTGTCCATTTCTGGGGAGTTTGGCCTGACATGACTGTGTACCGGATTTTCTACCTTTTGTCGAATTTGACTGAGCGAGTGAAGGTGTTTTGCAATTTCTTGTGTTTTCAGTATTGCTTGAAATTGGTCTGTAATTAACTGACTACTGTTATATTATATTGTAAATGGTTTTGCTTTTTAGGAGTTTTGTGTGTTTTTTAGTTTTTTGCAAGCTGTGTTGCTGTTACTTTTGCAGTTCTTGTAAGAAAAGAAATTAGCTGCAGTCAAAACATTTTGTCCCTAAGTTTTCATACAGTGTTGGTTTTTCTTCCATTCTGTTTACTGAATTGATTTAACTGAACTAAGAGTCTAAATAAAAGTCTTTCTTTCTGTTTGAAGTTCATACAGACTTTTAATATGAAGGCGAGTACGGACTGAAGTATTTCGATGCTCTTTAACCCTTTAACGACCAGCATGTACTAAGGTGTAAGGCATAATCAATAACACTGGTCGTTAAAGGGTTAACAGTTTGAAAGTTGTGAATACTGTGCTTGTTGATACACAGCGAATTTTCAGCCACATAATTTCCTTATTTTCTTGACATGCTGTGGCAGATTTGCCAACTGTTTATAAGCTCATTTTAAAATCAGACAGTCCGGGGTTAGAGCTTCCAATATTATTGTATCAAAAAAGGTTCTTTTGTGAGCATAATCAAACATTTGTGTAGCTCCTTTTCAAGAGGGCCTTCTCAAAGGCGATTCCGACCTATGATGTTTCTGCAGTGCTTTTACAGGCTGTTCACTTGCTTACTTAAAGCCAGGACAAAACAAAGTAAGGAAATACGGAGTTGTTGTCGTCCGCTGCTAAGCAACTTACTAATTTACAAGACATTATCTATGGACTTTGAACTTCTTGAAAAGACGCCGCCTTACCGAGTATGAATCTACGTGTAGGCTACTAAAATTATTGTTCAAGCATACATCTCAGGTCAGAGGTTTACAAAACAATGATAAGACCAGCGATGTTCTATGGAGCATAGGCATGGACAATAACGAAGAAAGTAGAAGGGTTTTCGAGAGAACGGAGATAAAAATGCTGAGGTTAATGCTCTAACTAGTAATGACTAGTATCACTTAGGGATAAGAAAAGAAGCGAAAACATAAGAAAGACGCTGGGAGTGGCATGTAGCCTATAACGGAAAAAGTACGAGAGGCCAGAATGAGATGGTATGGCCATGTGAATGATGTGACGAGAAAAGAGGACGAAAGCTGCGTTAAAAGAATTATGAAAGCGGATGTCAACGGACGACGGAAGAAGAGATAAGATACGATACAAAAGGACTAGAAGACTCCAAAATTGAACAAGTTAAAGTAAAAACGTAGGGTTTTCGGGGCCTTTTTTTATTGAATGTTGGTAATCTGAGAGATGGCGCAATCGTTCCATTTTCCTTTTATATTGATTACATATCATTGATGAAGTTGCCGAAGTGAAGCTCGTCAGGGAGGACTCGTTCGAGTTGTTAAACGATATTTAATTTTTTTCATTTTTTCCTCAAATTTTCAGTTATGTCCGTAAGAACTTGACACATTGCATTGTCATGCTAGCCTGAAATGTGTGGAGAATGTCGGCTCTGTAGGTCGACGGAAAGATAGGCCCTACCTGAAAAAGAGTTGAGAGATGTCCAACAGAGGTCCCTACCAACCGTGACAAACTTTTCGAAAGCCAAGTTAAATAAAAGACGGTAAAAATGAAGACTCTCGTGATAGAGTCAAGTGGAGAAGAAGGATTAATCGATGATGGATTAATTCAAGCCTGAAGGAGAATATACTCCGAAACTTTGGCAGCCTGGATAGAGGAGGTAGCCGACGCTGATCGTATTTGCTGTGAATCTGGGTCATTAAAATAAACAACGGCATCTACACTACCCGTTGCTTAGCGTCAGTGTTCGTTGTTTGGCATTGTTAATAACGGCGCTAAGGAGTGCTAAGAAATAGCCTGAAGATTGATACAAATATATTCTGCCATCTGACGGATGGCTATTGTTTTTGTTTTGTTGGGGAAGACGCCTTGAAAGTTGCGACGACGGTGGTATAGTTTAGTTAAAGGGACTGACGAATGTGGTAGGCCTACGTCTGCGCTTTCGAGCTGGGCTACGCCGTAGGCTACGCTGATGTATTTTCAAATGATCTCCAGGGGGCAATCTCTTAAAGGAACAATCCTCATAAAAGCGTCGAATGCTATTTTAATGATAAAACCTCAATGATAGGCATACTGTCTCAATTGAATACAATTTCACATCCGATTACCAATAGATTTAAATTTACAATTTAACAAAGAGTTGAATTAATGGAAATTTAATTATTAGCTCAATTAATATAAAAGAATAGCGCTTTTTGTATATCAGCTGTGTATAAAAGTTTCCAACCATTGTTTAGGCCTACATAATATGCGTGGTGTCAATAATGATAGTTTGAGTAATTCCATTATTAGATATTGCCTTCCGATCTCTGTTATTAAATCTCTTAACAAAGAACGATTATAAACATCGATCCTTCAAATCTCAGCGTCCACTTCCGTTCAGCACGTGGCGCCACCTATCGCCTGACGATGAGAAAAACAACCAGTGACGTCATAATGGCATGTTTCGCCATGACTGAACTTAGAACACTGAGCGTGACGTCACTGATGAAATAGTATGACGTCGATGGGTAGGACGTGGATGAGGAAGCAGAGTAGGAGGAAGAGGAGGCTGTAGACGAAGAAAATGATGACAAAGAGGAGGAGGATGGAGTGGAACGAACCCGTAGAATTGTCTGCTGCTGCTGCTGTTGGTGGAGCTTTTCCGGTTCGACGTCTAGATCCGGATCTTGGTGATGGTGATGGTCGGCGTTAAGCGGCGAATGCTCTTTAATACAATGCAAAAATAATGCAATGCAAAGCAGTGTTTGGTAAATAAATATAGGCTCTAATTCAATTTAATCAAATACAATGCAAATAACAGTAGGGCCCTACTGTAATTTAATGTAATTTCATAAAAGTAACAGTAATAATAATAACAGTTATTATAATAATGATAATAATGATAATAATAATAATAATAACAATAATAATAATAATAATAAAATGGAACCCATCTGCAGCTGATTTATCAATGAGATTGGCGATCGAATTTCCTCCATGACTGGTGATAAGGGCGAGTTGAAGTTCCTCTATCAGCGCTTGTCAATTTTGCATCCAGCGTTATAATCTTGTAGCTTTTAATAGCACCTTTTCTTCCATCCCAGAAGACGAGGCCCGACCCTCCAGACAAATCATTCGGCAACATAGTAGTAGTTTCTAAGTCCCTGGGGAACGAAGTACCTCAGGGCATAAAATAATAATAATAATAATAATAATAATAATAATAATAATAATCTTCGTTTAATTTCATAATAATAATAATAATAATAATAATAATAACAGCAATAATTATAATAATACAATAATAACAATGACAATAATAATAATAATAATAATAATAATAATAATAATAATAATAATAATAATAATAATAATAACACCTACGCCAAGTCACATCTTGCCGACACATCTATCAGAGCTGGCGAAGCAGCCGGACGCGCAGCTAAGACGAAGAGGGCCAAGTATTCCACCATAACCAACACCCACGACTTCGTAGCCCTATCCTTGGAATCCGGCGGCGCTTGGAGCAGTGAAGGACTGGAGTTCATCTCAGAGTTGGGTAGTCGAACGAGTGCTGCAACCCACGATCCAATGGAGACGTCATTTCTGTTCCAACGTATCGCGGTTGTTCTTCAGCGTGGGAACGCCGCCTGCCTCTTCGGGACATTGCCACCACTCACTTAGCTCGCCCACATGGGCGATAACAGCATAATAATAATAATAATAATAATAATAATAATAATAATAATAATAATAATAATAATAATAATAATAATAACAAGGAAACACACAAAATAATAATAATAATAATAACAGTAATAATAATATAATAATAGCGTGTAATAATTATGCGGTGGTGTACCTTGCAAGAGTTCGACCTGATGCATCGTTGATCCAATCTTGTTTTCAGCGAAGATCCGATAGAATCGGAAGTTGTTGGAACGAATCCTTCGAAAGCAGAGCTTCAACTCCACAACTTCGTCCGTTCGAATCTGGCGAATGCGTAGAAAGTAACGCAGCAAAGCTAATCATTGCTAATCAAATAATCACAGAGTAATAACTAATCTTATTGAATCACTTGTGGAACCATTAAATTTATCATTATGAAGAGGAGGAGGAGGAGGAGGCGGAGAAAGAAGTAGAATATAATCTAAGAACGAGGAAGAAGAAGAGGAGGATGAGGACGAGGAAAAAGAAGAAGAAGAAGAAGAGGAGGAGGAAGAAGAACAAGAACAAGAAGAAAAGGAAGAAGAAGAAGAAGAGGAAGAAGAAGAAGAAGTAGAAGAGGAGGAAGAGGAGGAGGAGGAGGAGGAAGAAGAACAACAAGAAGAAGAACAAGAAGATGAAGAGGAGGAGGAAGAAGCAGTACCATAAGCCAGCAGCCAGCTCTGATCCAGCCTGCCCATGAGTATGAAATGTTAACAACTTAATTTCTTCGCCTCGGCAATACTATCATTTTAGAATATTAAAATAACAGTTATATCCTAATCTAATTTTATTTATGAAGGATAAATTCAGAGAATAGTATCAATTACATAATAATATTTTCTTTCCAACTCAATTAGAAATTTATTTTTCGTGCGTTTTTGCGATAAAGTCGTGGCTAACTGAGTTAAAACTAATTGTTTCTTCTGCGTGTAGAGACCTTTGCGTGTCTTTCTGTCTATCGCCAGGTTTGTAAATATTCTTGTCTGGCTAAGTATTTCGCATATCAATCTCAATGAACTCTAAGAGTGTTCTAGAACGCCAGATCTTTATGAATACAATAAAACACCATAGAACTGAAATTTGATATTGCCCCTCTTACATTCAGCAAAGAAGTTCACAGACAAGCCTCGACAGAGCAACAGGAGTTGCAAGGCAGAGCAATATTGCGCGAAGGACTTGCTCAAGGTCTCTACACAGTAACTCCTCGGACGAGGATCGAACCCGCATAATAAAGGACAGTATAGCAATCTTAATTCATTTTCTTTTTATCTTTTCTTCTTCTCTCCTTCCATTCCTCTTTGTCTCATTCCTTCTTTCATTACGATTTAGAACCTTGCGTCACCTTGCGCACTTCATGAGCGCAATAACCAAAATTAATAAGTAAATAGACGATAAAATAAATAAATTCCGATGATCTGACTCCCTGCCCACCAGTACAACGGCCCAGCTGTCGTCTGCTGCGACGTGTTGGCCGTCGGAGAGGGTTGTACCGTTGGCGTCCAGCAGCCAATAGAGGGCGTTGACGTCGGGTCGTGCTTTGACCTCACACGTCACACATACGTCACGCTCGCCAATTGCAGCCGAAACCGGTTTACAGTTGATTATTGGACTGTCTGGATCAGATACAAAAACCACACACTCTATTTATCAAGGACCAATGGTCCAATATATATTTTATATACAAATAGGTCTATATATAAATTCTTCCTTGACTATGTTCCAACAATGACACAGAGCATCCTGTACAATTTTTACTTTTCAGCTGTAATTTTCCGCCATATGCACGTTGTACAGTAAAGCAGTCGAATTAGTGCTTTTAATGTCAATCACGAAGTCCGTCTGACTCATCCACCATGACCTACTCCGTCAGGTCCTCCCTCGCATCACCTTCTAATTATCTGTCCAAGATTCTGTCCAAGATTCAAGATTTGGATCTCCTTCTTGACCCTACCTTCTCCCTACCTGGCGACATGAATGACCTTTCTCGCTCCTGCTTCTATCACCTGTGCGAGCTACGCACAATATGAGAATGTACGCTTTGATCTGTAAGAGGGAAGGCTTTGGTAACACTGCCTTCACTGAACTCTCCTCGCACGACATCGTTTCGAAGCTCCAGGACATGTTCAATGCGGTTGCCCGACTCATCGGCGGAATTCAGAAATTCGCTCACATAATCTTCCTTCATTTGTCAATCCCTTCGCTGGATGTCAACATCTCAGCGCATTTGTTTTAAGACTCTTGCACTGATAAGTGATTCCATGTTATTTCTCACGCTATTGTAAGTGTAATCTGTTTCTAAAAGTACTTACTCGCTTATTTTTTCGCTCTACAGCTCACTCACTCACTCACTCACTCACTCACTCACTCACTCACTCACTCACTCGCTCACTCACTCTAGAAACCAGTCAGTCAGTCAGCCAGCCAGTGAGTCAGTCAATCAACCAAAACCAATCAATCAGTCAATTAATCAATCAATCAAAGATAGACTCTTACAGTGTACGCGAACAGTCATCCTTGCGAACTGCGAGCTGAGGTCAGCTACCGTTGCCAAGCAACGCATCTGCAACCCGTCATCCTCTGGTCGTACGACGAACCCTTCGGCCGTTCTCTCCGACCGGAACGTCATCAGCCGAAGACCGGGCAGACCACGCATGGCAGCCGAGTGCAGCCACGTGAAGCGACCCGTGACGTCTTCATCGCCCAGGTAGACGTAGAGGCGCGGGGGAGGGTACCCGCCGACCCCCACGCAGCGTACCGGCCGAGGAACTCCCGCCACGAAGGTCATGTGACGCAGGTGGACGTCGGAGGAGATAGACGACGATGACGATGAGGGGATATGAGTTGGTGGAGAGAGGATGGTCGGTGTGTGGTGGGGGAGGTGGGGGAGGAGGCCACCGCTGGTGATTGATGATGATGATGATGATGATGATGACGTCGACGTCGTTGTTGAGTTGGTGAAGTAAACAGAGTGGAGGGAGGCTGAAACGAGGTGAACCATGGATTTAGGTTCTTGGAATTAAATTAAAATACATGCCATCGAGGTTTTAGGTAGAAATACAATCATGAAATTTTGCTGAAATAACCATCATAAATTTTGGTAAAAATACGATTCTGGAATTAGGTCAATATACGGCCCAGTCCAAGAGCTTTGCCTATGTTGGCCCCTCAACTTGAAACTGTCTTCTACAGTCCCTGCGCCTGGAGTAACTGGTCCTCTCACCTTGCTAGTTCTGGAGACGCCTTTAAGACTTTCCTGTTCTCTGCCCAAAGCACAGACGCCCATTGAGAGCGCAACTGATATGATCGGCGCTATGTTAATGCTTGACTACATCGCACTACTATCTTGAATTTAGGTAAGAATAATGATCATGGATCTAGGTAACATTAATGATCATGTATTTACACGTAGTTCAAGATACGATCGCGGAATTACAAAAACACCAATTCTTGAATAAAGTCAACAATGCTGTCATGAATCAGGTGAAATAAGGTCATGGAATTAGGTCGAAATGTAATAATGGAACGCAGTTTAACTATGATCATTGGGGCAAAATGCGATCATGGAAAGAGGTCTATAGTGTCCTGGAATCAGGTAGGCCTGAGTAATTTGAAAGGCGACATAAGGCATAATTAATAATGGATATAATTCTACGTCGACAATGGTGATGGTGATGACGATGATGATGACGACGACAACGACGATGGTGATAATGATTCTATATTATGGATGACAGATTTGAATCCACATTAAGATAAACAATTTTATTTAAGGAAAAGGTGAGAGATGAAGGCATGTAAGATTGCCCATCCAGATACACCCCCCCTCCATATATATATATATATATATATATCTGAAGGGGACAGCACCATTCCTGATCTCACTCTGACCTCGAACGTAGATGCCGTGGGTGACGGAGGCCAAGACGAGGGACTTTCGGCCGTGGACTTCGCACGTGTAGTTGCCGCTGTCCTCGAGAGATATGCCTGAAAGATAAATCCACTCCGTCTCATCCATAATGATCTATCCGCTCACGTGTGTCCAACGCCTCATGAATAAACAATCGCATGAGCTCATGAATAATCAACAGCCTACGAATTAGTTTAGCGCAATACGAGCGTCGAAGATTTTAAGGACGGGACAAGATTGGTCACCGAGGCAACATTCCAAAAGATCAGCGATCCATTCTGGTATAGCCACAAGGGCTTCTGACCTATCCGTTGAAACGACAGCGATCTGTTTGCAAGGTCACTCGTTTAAAAGTTAAAACCCATCTGTGAAGTGTCATAAAAAGAACTGTTATTAGATTCCAAGTTTATATATGAGTCCAAATGGTGACAATAAAACGAGTCAAAAACCAACAGCAGCACGTCATAAAGCTTCGGTTGTGAAACCATTGACGGTAAGCGTGCATTTTCAGCCTAAATTGACCAGCATTAATGGTTGCACTAAATCGTGGGTCTGGCTGACTCTCAGTACGACCATAAATACTAATATTTAATCATAGGCAACGAATAAAATCCCTTTATTATGACAATGTAATTAAGTTTCTGCATCGCTTCGGCATAAACCTGGGACTAATGTGGAAGGGATATGAAGCCGCAGCGTGTCAGCCAATCAGTGATCGTCTCTTCTGATATGATGTCTGTGGTCGGTTATGTTGTGAAGAAAGTGACATCCGGGTACTCGGCAGGATAACTTCGTTTGAACGTATAATCGCGGAAAAGTTCGTTTAAATTTATGCTACTCCAGTCAAATGATCTTAATTTGAACACATTTTATTTACATGTAATAGCCTATGAAGTTGTTTTATTTCGTTAAAAAACAAACGCTACTGCCGATTTATCCTGCAAGAGTCCCGGAGTCACAGTGTAATCTAGGTCAAAGGCCCAGTTTTAGTTGGCTTCATATTCCTTCCATTTTAGTTCCAGGTATTAACAACGCGTATCTCGGTGAATCGAGTCTTTGATTTGGGTGTAATTTACTTAAACTGGTTCTATCCAATCAAATTCATCGTGTCTGTCATTAACCTAGTTACGCATTGCACAAGATAATATTTCGTTGGTGACCAATTCAATTATTCGAAAGACTTTTTTTGCCTTTGAATTGGGTGGAGTTTATTTACTTAGCCTAATTTTTCGTCAGAGACCAATTTTGTTCTTCAAGAGAATTGGCATTTGTGAGCGTCCTTGTGATGATACTACGTCAATAATTGACAGAGTTGTGGTGCTCTTTATTTCTATTACGCTATGTCTTTATCAAAAACCGAGAGTTCACATCGGATTGAGTAGTTAGACGCCAAAACCCTGTAACAGTTGTTCTGCGTAGGTAGAGGTGAGATATCCTGGTATTTTTCATATTTATATTTTGCGTTCTTCCTTCGAGTTACTATCGTTTGGTGAAAGGAAGATTGATATATTTAATATTAGTTCATTGTAAAAACAGTGACGTCATTGTGACAGAATTAGGACGATGTAGTCAATAAAGATTACATAGAGGATGACGTCAATATATAGTATAGTTACGTCATTAGAATTATCACTACACGATTCACAATACATGAATGTTGTTATTATATTTGTTGTGAAACCAATGGTGGTGAGCGTACATTATCATCGTTAATTGGCCAGCAGTATATGGCTGCACTAAATTATGGCTTCTATGAAATTATGGAAATATGTAGCATACGTCGTATAATTAGAACAGTACAATCTGAGAGCGCAATATAAATGTCATTAGGCTAAGAGGGAAGTGGAGTGCTAATTGATTCGTAGCCTACCTCCGTTCCAATTCGGTGTCATATCAATCAATCAATCAATCAATCAATCAACCGATAATGATATAATTATTATTATGATTATTATTGGAAATATTACTAATATTAAATTGCGACAAGCTGACCTAGAAAAATGAGCTTATTAAATGACGCCATATTGGCCTAGAATGATGAGCTTATTGTTGTAAATATTACTATTGTTAATTGACGTCATGCATACTGAAATATTATGATTGTTAATTAACGTCATATTGACCTAAAATGATGAGCTTATTGTTGTACATATTGCTATTATTCAATGACGTCATGCATACTGACCTAGAATGATGAGCTTATTGTTGTACATATTGCTATTATTCAATGACGTCATGCATAATGACCTAGAATGATGAGCTTATTGTTGTAAATATTACTATTGTTAATTGACGTCATGCATAATGACCTAGAATGATGAGCTTATTGTTGTACATATTGCTATTGTTAATTGACGTCATGCATAATGACCTAGAATTATGAGCTTATTGTTGTACATATTACTATTGTTAATTGACGTCATGCATAATGACCTAGAATTATGAGCTTATTGTTGTACATATTACTATTGTTAATTGACGTCATGCATAATGACCTAGAATTATGAGCTTATTGTTGTACATATTACTATTGTTAATTGACGTCATGCATAATGACCTAGAATTATGAGCTTATTGTTGTACATATTACTATTGTTAATTGACGTCATGCATAATGACCTAGAATTATGAGCTTATTATTGTAAATTTTACTATTATTAAATGACGTCCTACCGACCTAGAATGATGAGCTTTGGGTTGTATCGGTGCTGTGAGATGGTCGTCAGTTCGACCCTGAATCGATTGGCATCAAAGAACGGGGGTAGTATGTTTCCCATGAAGTTCATTTGGATCAGTTCTTCGTCCAACTGTCGCTTCATCCAAAAGATTGGATTCCCGAACATCGAATAGTCGTCCATGACGAACTCGCAGTCCAGCTCGACGTCATCGTGACCGGAACTGATGTAATTCGTCCGACCCTGGCTGACCATCGAGATGTGGGCTAGCAACGATAATCATCGTCATCGTCATCGTCATCATCATCATCATCATCATCATCATCAGCATCATCATCATCATCAGCATCATCATCATCATCATCATCAGCGGCAGCGGCAGCGGCAGCGGCAGCGGCAGCGGCAGCGGCAGCGGCAGCGGCAGCGGCAGCGGCAGCGTCATCGTCATCGTCATCGTCATCGTCATCGTCATCGTCATCGTCATCATCATCATCATCATCATCATCATCATCATCAGCATCATCATCATCATCAGCAGCAGCAGCAGCAGCAGCAGCATCGCCGATTTCGTCGTCGTAATCGACAGTATTTTCAGCATTTTTTTCAGCATTTTCAATATATATATATATATATAATATATATATAATATATATCATATATATATATGTAATGTGTGTGTGTTTGTGTGTGTGTTTGTGTGCGTATGTGTGAGTGTATGTGTGTGTGTTTGTGTGTGTATGTGTGAGTGTATGTGTGTGTGTTTGTGTGTGTATGTGTGAGTGTATGTGTGTGTGTTTGTGTGTGTATGTGTGAGTGTGTGTGTTTGTGTGTGTCTGTGTGTGTATGTGTGTGTGCTTGTGTGTGTATGTGTGTGTGTTTGTGTGTATATACATGTGTGTATGTGTGGTGTGTGTGTGTGTGTGTTTTCATTAGACCATTGTTGGTGCACTTATTATAGGAAGTCAATTAGTGAAGTTTATATCATCAATTATATGTGACCAGGAATCTCTTAAGGAATGGAACGATTGCGCCATCTACCAGATAAAAGAGGGTCCCGAAAACCCATATTTTACTTTAACTTGTTTAAAGCATTTTTTCATAAAATTGTGTGATATTGTCTTGAATAAGAAGTTCTTCAGAATTTTTACGTAGAATAAGAATCTCATATGAGAATCAATTGCGTTGTAAACTTGTAATCGAAGCTGTTTTTAAATCTGAACAACTTTAATTATCTCCTGTACGCGAAGAATGCTCATTAAGAATCGTTTTCTGCACGGTCAAGGGGTCTATTGGTCATGTGGTCGATTGGTCAAGTGGTCCTTTGTTTTTATCCTTAGTTCATTGGTTCATTGGTCTATTAGTCCGTTGGTTCGTTAATTTATTGGTTCATTGATCCGTTAGTTCACTGGTCCTTTTTTCCTTTGGTTCATTGGTCCGTTGGTTCCGTGGTTCATCTCATTCATTCGTTTCAGCTGAACGGTCTTTGACTTGTTTTGCTCGGCGACTGAAGTAATTGTTACGCGACATGGAACCGGAACGAGCACCGGAACCGTTCCGCGGAGACTGATTGACGAATGGAGCGCCGGCAACAATGGGATTTATAAGGCGCCTGATTTATGGGACGTAGCCGGATGACCTTTGCCCCCGCTGAGGTTTCGGCTGTTGGACGGGCAAATGGCGGCCAATTGAGGTCAACCTTTGCCCGACCCAGATCCTCCTCTGACCAAACAGTCCCTTTACTTGGCTGCGTACGTTCCTCTCTCTGTCCATTCCTACATGTATGTCCCTTTCTCTACGTCTCTTCGTCCCTCTGTCCGTCCCTTTGTCTGTCTCTGTCCACTCCTCTGTTTGTCTCAGTTCGTTCCTGTGTCCGTCTCTCTGTCTGTCTCGATGTGTATCTGTGTCCGTCTCTCTGTCTGTCTCATTCTGTCCCCGTGTCCGTCTCTCTGTCTGTCTCAGTCCGTCCCCGTGTTCGTCTCTCTGTCTGTCTCAGTCCGTCCCTGTATCCGTCTCTCTGTCTGTGTCAGTCCGTCTATCTGCCTCTCACCGTCTCTCTGTCTGTCTCTCTGTCCGTCCCTCTGTCCGTCCCTCTGTCCGTCCCTCTGTATCTCTCTCTCTCTCTCTCTCTGCCTCCATCCACGCGCTTTCTGTCTCGTATGTCGATGGGACTTGATCCGTAACGCATGCGTACTGAACTACGGCGTCGCTCGGCTTCCGGTCACGTGACGGATCCTAAACGCGGCCTCTGGTGGCAGAGGAAGTCTTTGGAGCTGAAACCGGAAATGAGGCGCTTTGAATGCTGGGAGGTCGAAGTTGACCAGCACTGATCTTGGTACGCAGGCACGATATCACAATCAACACGAACAGTATATGAGTCGAACTTGAGGGTTCAATGGAGGGTAGAGTGCAGCGAGGGTGAATCGGTACAAAGGGGTCACATTCTTTCGTTTCTAAGGGTGGTATTGTAACCGTGATTATTCTGAACATTACATTACAATAGATAGGCTTGAACAATATATATATAGATCATTATTATACATTCAGTTGAGCAGAACATTCGCTAATACAGACAGGATAGGTTCTTTCAATCACTCGCTTAGGCTCTAGCACTTACAGTCAGCCCTCATTGCTAGAGTGGTCAGTAGCTGACCAATCAAAGTAGTCTGTTCTAGGATAGGCCAGTTTCCTCTTTGGCTGAGGAAAGTGACTTATAAGCTGAAACACTGTTAGGAACTTTGCAGTCTGACTTCCGAAATCATCAGGTATCTTAGTACGTCAGATCTGTCTGTTATAATATATATAATTTATTAATAATTTAGCTTCAGGTTCAACTTCTAGTATCTAACATCATTATCACTTCGTGAGTATTTGTATCATTCTATATTTAGGCAATCAAATATATGTTATCACCTTAACTATTCCTTGTTTAATAAAGATAGTTTGTATCAGAACTGTCTCTTCATGTGTAGCTAGTTTCCTCTACCATAATCTAATTCATTAAGCATCTAATATAATAGTAGAGCTAGTTTTAAGTAGAACCCTCAGCGTTCTTACAGTATGATGAACTGAATTTTGGGCGTTACGTGTAAGAACGGGGCTTTTAAAAAGATATAAGTCAGGGTGAAAATGAATCGTCTTTTACGACTGGTTGACTAATTGCTTCACACGTTTGACCGTCGATCGCTGCTTTCAACAACATATATATCATTATCATATCGACAGAAACGAGCCTATCTGTATACAGTGGTAACTGTGAACGTTGACATTCGTTTATCGGTAATAAAATCTTTTGAAATCAATCTCTATATTGGTCTTAAGAGAGAAAGTGAGTGAGAGAGAGAGAGAGAGAGATGGAGACAGAGACAGAGAGAGACATACAAACAGACAGACAAACACAGACAGCCAGAGAGAGACAGAGAGCGACAGACAGACAGAGATAGACAGCGAGAGAGACAGAGAGAGAGACAGACAGACAGACAGACAGAGATAGACAGCGAGAGAGACAGAGAGAGAGAGACAGACAGACAGACAGAGATAGACAGCGGGAGAGACAGAGAGAGAGACAGACAGACAGACAGACAGAGATAGACAGCGAGAGAGACAGAGAGACAGACAGACAGACAGAGATAGACAGCGAGAGAGACAGAGAGAGAGACAGACAGACAGACAGACAGAGATAGACAGCGGGAGAGATAGAGAGAGAGACAGACAGACAGAGAGACAGAGAGAGAGAGAGAGCAACGGTGCTATAGAACTTTCTCTGTAGCAAAGCCCCGTGGGATATATAATATATGGCCCAAGGGGTTTTCGCACAGAAAATTTTAATTGAACATGCTCATATTATGATTATGCTAAATTAAAATTTAGGCCTATTGCTATTGTTATTGTTTATTGTCGCCAAAATGAGCTTAGTGAATGCTGCCATCTTAACATAAGCAAGCCGAAAAGCTTTCTTCGAGAGTTCGCATTATCACGTGTAATGTAATGTAACGAAGCAATTACCTGTTAACCAAGAGATCGTTGATTCAAGTCTCATTCTGGAGAGAAATAACTGCATGGTTACTGCGCCACCTTCTACCCTAGTTATAACTCATTGCTCATCTGTCACTTACCGCACACTGTCGGTGGGAAGACCTGACGGCGAGGGTGTATATTTGCCACACACTAGGGGCAGAAACTTAGGGGAGACAGGTCTCCTCCGAAATTTCAAGAGGAGGAAACGTAGCTGCCTATATCGGCCCCCACCCCAATATTTCAGAACTACTTCAGAAATAAAAAATATTTCTACAGTGTTTTGCACTAGTTATCCCTTTTTCCTGCATGCATGTTTGGAATTGACATCTTTTCAGACTGGTCACCCAAACCCCATTCTATCGATCTGCCCCCACCCAGGACCAAGTCTCCGTCTATGCCAGTCACCCTCGTATATGTCGTAACCAAGAAATATGAATTCTCTGACAGTTCACAGAAATATTCGGCGATGCAGACTTTTCCTGCTCTTCAATATATGCCAATTACTCTGAACTGGGTTCAAATCCCAGAGAATCGTTCTCGGAAACGGAGACATTGACCCATGAAGAAGGATTAGCAGCGCATCTGTCTACTCGACGATCTACGATCAGAACGTAGCCTTCGAAATCTCCGCTAGATATGCATGCGTGTACCAGTGGACATAAAGGGGCGGTTACTTTGAACTGTGTGGTAGGTACCCTCTCTGCTGGTCCATACCCATGCGTTCGTACCCAGCCATGGCACCCAGAGGAGCGACGGCAATATTCGAACGGAATATCGGCCAATTAACCGGACTGGTCCTGTCCTCGGCGGGCAGTGACCGCTCCTGCCTGGCCCCGTCATAATATCGTCATATATCGGTCCCAGAGGAAAACATTAAACCGGTCCGTTGAACGCCCGTCGAAATAGGAGAGAGGGAGACAGACAGACAGACAGAGAAAGAGAGAGAGACAGCCGGGCAGATAGACAGACATACAGAGACAGTCAGACAGAGACAGACAGAGACAGACAGGCAGACACACATACAGACAGACAGATATAGTGCACGAGAGCGACAAAGAGAACACATACAGAAATGGACAGACAGACAGACAGAGAAAGAGATAGACACCGAGAGACAGACAGAGACAGACGGAGACAGACGGAGACAGGCACACAGACAGACAGACAGAGAAACAGAGTGAGTGCAGGAGAGTGAAAGAGAGAGCCACACACATACAGCCAGACGGAGAGACAGATAAACAAAGAGAGAGAGAGGGTGTTCTTTGAGACATGCATACGGACAAGAGATCACACAGTGGCCAAAAAAAGGAGATCTACCACCGAACATAACCTAAAGAGCAACTTTTAAAGAAAATAACATAGCTTAGAATTAAAAGTTGTATATAGGCCTAACGTTTATGCCGAACTGGTCCAAGCAAGATATATAATTGAGGACAGGTGAACCTTTCTGCCGCAACGATGATAAAATCGTTTTATATGTACGCTCGCAATATATATATGCATACGTGCACACGTACATACACAAATGCATACGTACAGCATCATGGCCCGAACGGATACCTTAGGAATGTCTGGTCCTGAATCTAGACCAACCGTGGTTAACACAACATCCATAGATTCCTCTATTTATTTATTTAAAGCACTTACGATGCATCGCGTGAGGTCAGATACTCTATATCGGAGGTGAGGATATTATAATGAGTTGTATGGAGTATGGGCCCAAGAGAGGGTCAGCCAAAGGTCAGAGTAAGGCAGTGAGTCCATAGTTAATTAAAAAAATATAATTAAGTTAATAAAACATATCAAAGTTAATAAAAAAAATTTCATTCAAAGTTCATCAAAGTAAAAATGTAATATATCAAAGTTAACGCACACACCACCGACACACACACAAACACACACACAAACTAATATATATATATATATATATATGCAGTCTATATCAATCTATCTATCTATCTGTATGTCTGCTTACCTGTCTTTCTGTCTGTCTGTCTGTATGTCTTCTTATCTGTATGTCTGTCTGTCTCTTTTCCTCTCTTCGTCCTTGTGTTATTTCTCATAGCTGTACCCGTCTCTTCGTCTGTTTGTCTCCCTCTGTTGATATCTTCGTCACACAGCCAGTGTATGTCTCTCTGTCAGTGTGTCTGTCCCTGTGTGTGCGTGTGTGTGTGTGTGTGTGTCTTCTTGTTCCTCCGATCGTTAGTTCTGTCGATCAGTCTCTTTGTCACTCTGTTACTGAACATCTCATTCTTTATTGGTCGAGGGTCGAAAGTCGCCGACTCCGTCCCTCTATACCTTCGTCTACTTCTCTGTGTCTCTGTCAGTCCGTCTACGCCTCTGTCTATCTGTCCATCTGACTGACCGTCTATTGTCGCCATCTCCGTATACGTCCGTCGGGAAATCTGCCACTCCCGCATCGTTCGCTGGATCGCCTATATAATTCGCTGCAGTTGCTGAAGCTGCGACGATGGACAAGAGGAAAACAGCACGGAGTACCATAAGGAATTCGTGTCTGTTATAGATGATGGATATAGTACAGCACAGTATAATGGAGACAGAACAGTACAGTATATACTATAGTTTAGCATAGCATAGTATAGTGTAATGTGATGATGTTGAATTCTCTGCCCGATGGCAGGTCCATTTGGGACCACCTAGGGATGAGATGAGTGAGGTGGTTTCCCGTTGCCTTCCTCACAGACAATTATGGGTGAGCAACTTGTCCAAGGTCGCTACGCAGTGACTCGGGGTGACTTCGAACCTGCGATCCTTTGAAAGCAAGGCATCGAACATGCCACTGGGCCACCGCACCCCACAAGAGTGTAGTGTAGTCACTCTGCATTTAGATGCTCATTGACCTCTTCCCTCTTCACTCCTTCTTCGACTGGCGTGTTTTCTTTATCCCGCAAGTTTAGTTAGGACCATTATGGCCCAAAAATTGATGTTTTGCCACCATTACGTCTTCCCACTTGGAACCACCACCCCCATTCCGAATGCGGAATGCCTTTCTCTTGAATTGCCCTTCCTCATGGAATACCCTTCCTTATGAAAAACCTTACATGTGCCTATGATATACCCTTCCTGTGAAGTGCCATTTCTTATTAAATGCCCTACTCTATGAAATGGCCTTCCCTATGGAATGCCCTTCCTCGTGAATTGCCCTTTCCTTTGAAATGCCCTTCTCCTCTTCAAAGCCTTTTTCTACTCTTGGAATCATCGCTTTGGGAGCGCTACTGCACGGGTGGCCATTGTTTTAAGTGGCGCTATATAAACTAATAGATGCAACACTACCTATAGTCGCCGACTTGGATCGGGAGCTACGCTGATTTGAGCGGCGCTTTAAAAAATTTCATTTACAATTGCAATTACAATACAATATTTTGCCCCTCAATGAAGTCTATCGTTTCATCAAAAGCGCCCTCAGCTCTTAACCAACGGACGACATTCTCAGCCGATTGTTACGGAAACTTTATGGCTTATATACCTAAGCATTGTAAGTAGTATCACAACGATGGGAACACGTATATTATACAATATACATATATAACTAAACATTTAGGCCTATATTATATATATATATATCATGTATATATGCAGTATATATTAGACATATATTTTGTATATATATATATATACACGTCAACCTGCATGGTCGCCGATCAGCATACGCTCTGCTGCACCGGAGAGTTACTGGTTCCTCGCTCCTTCGTCCATCAGAATTCCTTCGTCTGAGAATATTCTCTTTTAAAATACACGCGTGTACTCCATTCAATATGAATCAGGTCAGACACACGCATGGAGTGACTCTTTCTTGTGTTCAACAGCTGGAAAGCGTTCCAGGCAGTCCTCTTGAGAGGCCATATATAAATATCTGTCACATTACATTGTATGCAGACAGTGTTACATCCAACGTGCACGTTCATGTAAGTTTAGATGGGACTAAGTGCTTCGAGTTGTATGTTTAATGTGGTATATTTTATGCAGGAGTCAGCTTCATTATTATAAGGTGGCGTGCTTAATTTTCTGTCAGAAACTCTGCCACCGCATTTTTTGTTATGGTGGTGTCAGTCCAAAGATGGATAACGGAGGAGGGCGACGTCCTCGCTTTGGCTGATATGGGATGTCGTTAAACAATTTAACCCTTTTACGACAAGCGTGTACTAAAATGTATGGGAAAACGTCTGTAGCTGGTCGTTAAAGGGTTAAAGTACTTGTGCTCAGACCTATGCTCAATTGTTGGTCCTGCGAAACCGTTTCACTTGCCAGTCTCAAAAGCAGATTTGGTGTAGGAACAAACGAAGCCTCGTGAAGCCGTACGAAGCCATGGCCTATAAGGTCAGTTTATTCCAGACATCCAGCAGAAGTTAATAACCAGCTAATGGAAATAAAAAAATAAATTGAACATCACTTTTTATTGAGAATATTTGCGTCAATGAATAGATTGCATTAGAATGATATTATTTGAGGTTAAAATAATTCGGAACAGTAATATTGAGGGGGCGACATTGACGTGACCTGTTCTTAGACATCCTCTAGTTCTGCTAAATCCATCTCTGTCGATTATAAGGATAGTCAACAGACTTCGCACTTTCTTCGCAAATGTGCCATCATGTTGCACCTGTACGAAGCTCGTGAAAGAAATGCTTCTATCTAAAGCTAATGTAGTAATCCCTACCTTACCTCAAGGCCACGCACACAGTCTACAGCACATACAAGCATACACACACACAGACACACACACATACACCCACACATACACACACACACACAAGTACACATACACGCAGGTACATGCACACACATCCTTATGCATAGGCCTAAATATATACACACATATATATATATACATAATCCCTATGTGGGTGTATATATATATATATATATATATTATAGTCCATTAACAGCTTTTAATTGCTAGCGGATAAGGCATGGACGTGGTCTAATAATGCATGCATATATTATATATATAGACCATGTATGTGTTTGCAAATATATATATGCATATATATATATATATGTATATATATGTATATATATATGTATATATATGTATATATATATGTATATATATGTATATATATGTATATATATATGTATATATATGTATATATATAATATAGTAATTGGGTATGTATGCGTACGTTTGTGTATGTGTCTGTGTGCGTAACCGTGTATGTATTAATAATGCGCTATACAAATGTTTGTCGGTGATTGACAGTTCAAAAGGTTCGTTAATAAGTCGACGTTCGGCAATTAGCTGATAAATTAAATAGCGATTGAGGTCGCTGCGACTTCACGACTACGAAAACCGGATACTGTAGTTGTTGTCCTTGATTTGACTACATGACGTCAACGACAGGAATTGTAATTTGGCAGAAAAATAGGATCGAATTAGGCAGAAAAATAGGATAACAAAATAATCTGCTTTCATTGTACGTCGCACCTGCGTATGCAGGTGCGACGTGGACTGCAAATGGAGAGTGATGACTGTGATGATCAACTGAAACGAGACATTATTGGAAACAATAGATGATATTCAGTTGTTAATTACTTTTATATAATATATATATGCATTATATATGTGTGAATACATGTGCGAATAATCTAGAAGATTATGTGACATACGAAATTGGATTTCTTCCATTAATTACATATAGACCAGTTAATTATATTGGCCATTAATTGTATATAGGCCAATTAATATTTGTGCTTTAATCAGGTTAGAATGTGCTTTGATAAAGAAATGTGCTTTGACAAAAAAAATGATTTGACACATAAATGTCAAATTACACTGAAATGTGCTATGACAAATGTGCTTTGACACAGAAATGTGCTTTGACATAGAATCGTGCTTTGACACAGAAATGTGCTTTGAACTTCGACACAGACGTGTGTAACACTTTGAGTTCGGACTGTAAAACCAAAGAAGGTAGTCGCCATAGCGTTAAATACCTTCGAGGTGCTAACATCAACTATTGCCTGTCGGAACGTGTTGTCCAGCCAGTCTATCTTTCTCTGACCCTGTCTGTCTCTCCCTCTCTCAATGTCTCTCTCTATATATCTGTCGTTTTTCTTCCTCTCCCTTTCCCTCGCAGCGAGTGAAGAGCGATTGAAACCGAACTCCAAGACAAAGAGTCGGAGATGGCAGGGTGGTGAGTGATGGTTGCGAGTGGTGATGCTAGTGGGTGGAGGTGGGGAGAGGTGTTGGTGGATGGTGGTGGGAAGGCGGTGGTGATGGGTGGTGGGGAGGTGGTTGAGAGGTTGTGGCGGTGCTTGGGTGGTAGAGGTGGGTGGTGCTGCTATTTTGCACTTGACGCTGGTCGTCAGAAGAAGCGATTGAGTTCTACTTCTATTGCACTCCGATCCAAAGTGCTTAGTACACACAGGTAAGC
>OY365811.1:38177345-38242345 GCA_959347315.1 Bimastos eiseni | reverse complement strand
TTTCAACAAAATTGTCTCAAGTAGACCAATGAATATTTTCGCAGGATATTAGTGTTTTATAACAACATCGTCTGATATTCATGACGCACATCATTGTTAGATATCCATGACGTTAGATATCTTTGTTAGATATCTATGACGCATATATCTTCGTCGGGTATCCATGACACACATCATCGTCGGGTATCAGAGCCGGATATTCTCATCGGATATCAATGATGGATATCGTCATGGTCTCTTCGTGCCTCGATACAAACGAAATGAACCTGGAATCGTTGCGAACTCGATCAGTCATCTTCAGCTCCGACCAGAGGGACCTATGTCCCTCACCCTCCCCTGCCCATCAGAGGGCCGAGCCCTCACTCACCGCTGCCCATGTTTGGCCGGTCGCCTCCTCAGTATTCGACTCGTGGAGAGTCTCGGCCGACTCAACATAGCAGACAAATCTGAACTTCTGTTAATAAGTGGACGGGAGGGGACTCAGGGATTGGAGGGGCTTCGGTACGGACAGAGGTAAGGCGGCGTTAGGTTGAGGAGGGCGGGAAGATGGAACGGGTGGCAGAGGTGCGAGAATGGCGAGGACATAAGAGAGGATGGAGAGAGAGAGACAGACAGAGAGACAGAGAGACAGAGAGACAGAGACAGAGAGAGACAGAGAGAGACAGAGAGAGACAGAGAGAGACAGAGAGAGACAGAGAGAGACAGAGAGAGACAGAGAGAGAGTGACAGAGAGACGCACACACACACAGAGACATGGAGCGAGAGAGAAAGGGAGAGAAGAGACTATTGAGACAGAGACAAAATGAAGGAAGGGAATGACTGAGGAAACTAGGGATGACGGAGAAGAAGGAATGAAGAAAGGAGAACACAACAATGAGGAATGAGGGACATAAAGAAAGAAGGACGAAGAAGGCTAAGAATGTAGCGAGCAAGTATAGAAGGCTGGTATAAAAACAAAGAATGTGGAATGGAGGAAAGAATTAGGGATAGAATAGATGAGGGACGGAGAAAGGGAGAAGGAGAGGGAGACAGAGGAGGAGGCATACAGAGAAGAACAGCGAATAGGACCAACAGAAGGATCGACAGAAGGATAAAGCGACGAATACATGAGACGGATTAAGTGATGTAAAAACAGAAGCAAAGGGGCGTTTAGCGAGGGAACAGAAAGCAAGAGAAACAGCGACAAAGTGAAACCCACGGACAGGCAGGCACACGGACAGGGACATTGCATGAAAGCAGGACAGAAAAACACTTGGAAACAAACAGATGAAGTTGGGACAATTTGGTTTGGAAGGAAGTCAAAGGACGAAAGAAGAATGTGAAATAAGAGGGAGAAATTGAGTGGCTAGGGGAAGATGGAGAGTGTGGTGTTGCCGCACAATGGGAAGGGCAGGAAGATTGAGTGGAGCAGGGAAAGGAAAATCGAGCAGCATTCACCGTGTGTGGCTAGAAGTTAAATGAGGGAAGAAAGAAGGGGTGTTGATGTTGAGAGGAAGATAGGGTGACGCACACATATTGACAGAGGGACGAGAGACAGACGCAGAGAGACACAGAGTAATAGACTCGGTGACAGTGAAATACAGAAAAGGTGACAGAGATTGATGAGTGGGAGGGGGACCGTGTAATATGGAAAGAAAGATCCACAGGTAAAGACATCGACAGAGACGGACAGATACAAGGAGAGGGACATAGTCTGCAGAAGGGAAGAGACCGAGAGAAACAAACAGAGGCAGAAACAGAGGCAAAGGCAGAGGCGAAGAGACCCACATGTGGGGACACATGTGGTGGGAGTTGAAGTAGATCGCTCGACGGGAATACTTAAACAGCCTCTGATTGGAAAAGGTCTGCGTCGACTGAAGAAGGAGAAGAAGTATTTCGATCAACATCAACCAACAAGTATTAGCCATCGACCACCAATGCCGATACTATAGAAACTACTATTCTCAGTACCACCTGCAGACTCTACTACATACCTCAGAATCACTACTCTCAAAGCCTCAATGTTGCTCTACATTAAAACAAATACAATCTAAGCAACTATTGTTAACAGAATCTCCTATAACGTCAGGCAACAACAATCTCAAAAACTACTATGTGCCAAGGTCAGCGTTAGCTATCAGGAAAATAACTACTTTCAGGAGCTCTTGTATGTTAACAAAACCGTTAAATGGCTACTATGTAGTAGGGAACATTTTGAAAGTACCCCTACCGTCACGCGCAGTTTCATGCGGAAATACGAATTAATTGAGCACAACAGTGACAATGGAAGTAAAAAGATGTAAAAGCAATGAGCCGTAATTGAGCGTAATCGTAATTGACAGGAACTCATGAGTCGTGAGCAAATAGCGATTCAATCGTCTTTGGATGTCAGAAAGGCCGACAAGACAAGACATACAGAGACAGAGGCAAACACAGATGCAGACGGACATATATGTATATATATATATATATATATATATTATAGCCAGACGGACGGATATAGGGTGAACCAGGGATTGACAAAGACAGATAGAGAAAACGAATGATACTATGGCATAGACAAACAGACAAACAGGAACAGCGAAATACAGGGACATACACAGAAGGACCAAGACAGACGAAGTAAGGAAGCAATGGATAAATATAGCAAACCTTGCTGACGCGAAACAGAGATGGACAGAATCACCATGGCAACCGTCTCCACGGCAACCGATAGATCCATGACGTGTGTCGCTAAGGGCGACGGTGACCATCAGCAACCGCCTCAGCAGCCAGCCTCAGAGCGACACCAAGCGACGACTGCCATGTGTGCAAACAAAAACTGGCTCCATATAATGCACTGTGTCGTTAACGTATATCAGTTGCGCTCTGTTTCTCCTAAGCGCTTGAGCGTAATCCGCAGAAGCGCTGAAACTGATTACTTAGTGCCAGCGCTGACGACGGCTTGAGCCTTAAATTAGCCTCGAACCCACAAGTCCGCTCGCTTAAATAGCCTCGAAGCGGATGCCGTTCTCGCCGCTGCTGTCACCCCCTAACCGCGGAGGATAAAGAACCAGTGCCTGCTGATACATAGGCAACTACCGTCGCCGCAAGAGGGAGATTGCATCGAGTAGAGTGCGCAAGAAGGCCGATAACATGCAGTGGCAGAAGAAGGCGTCATGCTTATAAGGAGTTGGGTTCATTCATTCCTTCATTAATTAATTCATTCGTTCGGTCGTTCGTTCTTTCGTTCGTTCATTCATTCACTCATTCAATCGTTCGTCATTTATTCGTTCGTTCTTTCGTTCGTTCGTTCAGTTAATCAAAATTCATCGATCGATTTAGCAACTGCCAATCAATCAGTCATTGAGACAGTTACATCATTCAGTCCATCAATCAATTTCCAATTGTCAAAATCAATAAATCAAGCCATCAATCTCTCAATAATCTACACACTCTAGCAATTGATGCAGCCAGCCATCTGCCACTCGCTAACACAGTTTATGAAGCCAAGCGAACCTGTTGTTGTTATTGCTTCAGTCTGTAAAGCTTTCATCCGCAAGCCACAGCTTATAACGTGCACTGAGCACAACAGGCTTCTTCGATTGATGCCATATACGACAACAGGTTCACGTGGTTAATGACCGGTCTCCATTGACGCCTCTGGCTTTGAACTCAGGTGGCATGCACGACATAAGTCATCGTCAGCATGACTTAAGTCATCGTCATGCCACGGTGACATAGAATTATCATTCGCTCGTGTCGATGAAGCAATATCGTCGTTTCACATACGGAACCGTATTTATGTGTCGAGCTGACATCAATGAAGAATACCTGTATCGCCAGGTACGATGTTAATTATCGCACGTTGCTAGAGAGAGGCACAATCATCGACTTTAAGGAAAGATGAAACAATAAAGGGAGTCGTTCTTATGAACCGGGTTGCACGGTAGAGCGGCCCGCTACGACGCATAGTTCAAAATAATAATAATAAAAGTAATAATAATAAATATCAAACACAATGATAAGGATAATAATAATTATTATAGAAATAGTACTACTAATAATACTAATGATGCGACTACTACTACTACTACTACTACTACTACTACTACTACTACTACAACTCCACCTACTGCTATTCTGCTCCACCTACTACTACTACTACTACTACTAGTAGTAGTAGTAGTAGTAATAATAATGTTGCAGCTTGTAGTTGTTGATATCGTCATCATCATCATCATCATCATCATCATCATCATCATCATCATCATCAGCGTCATCATCATCATCATCATCATCACCACTATCATCATCACCATCACCATCACCACCACCATCGTCGTCGTCATCATCATCATCATCATCATTATTTTACATGGAATATAAACAACATCATAAAATTATTTGTAGTCGTGAAAGAAATGATGTAAGATTTGGTATCATTGCACTTTCAAAAACCGCGACGTTTGTACCTTTCTTTACTACAGACCCTCAAGAGAATAAAACCAAATCATTTTGACAATGCATCTGGTAACGAATGATTGTTTCGCTTTAGGTGGCGCTGACGGCAATAATCAGAGAAGCTGGACACATCAAACGCCGGCGCCGACAACTAAGGTGTCGCGGCCGCTGTTTGATCTCTTTGATGTCTAATCGGTGATCGGAATTTGACCGCGACTTCTGATTGGACCGCTGGAAATAATCCATTGTGCATGAGTGCATGTATGTATGCATGATTGGCTGGTTGGTTATCTGACTAGCTGACTAATCCGTTGACCTCATTTCTCTCCCTGTACATCACCCTACATGTAGGTCTTGTCTTTACTATAATAATTTACCCTTTGTGATTGTTTGCATGAATGGATGAGCGGATGGATCTATGTACGTATGCTTATATAATCATGTAAGTAAGTATGTATGGACGGGTATGTATGTATGTGTGTGTGTTTATGCTGTCCGATAAACCTAATAAATGCACAGACGCGTTGTCCCCGAAGCCAGTGTCAAGTGCTAGCGACTTCACATTTCTCAGCCTCAGCATATGAGATCGTGTGGCCAGTCCTCTCCCTGAGTGTCTCATCTTTCCATCGACAGTGTACGGGCGCTGTACTCGTTATAGCTGAGTTGGATAGGGGGCGCTGCTGAAACACAAATCCCGAACCAAATTGCAGCTCTAGGATTTGAACCCCAGACGTCATCAAGTGTGAGGCAGCGTGTTCCATGGGATAGGTCAAGCGGAACGGCACCAGACGACCCTGCGCGGAACCCAAGTGGAACGCCATAAAACGACTCCTCTGGCCAAATCAAGTGGAACTGTCCGTATCCAGTTATCCCAACGGAACGAAACATCGTCTGCGGAGAGAACGGAAGTAGTTTCGCGCCAAAACAACGACAGACGACAATCGAACGGCGTTCCTTCATCGCCCACGAAAGGTGAATCTCTGGCAACTCTGAGCCACCCATGGGACGATCGCTGCCTTGAGGGACGTTGACCTTCCAATGACATGCAGCCACTGAAATACGAAGGTTTACGTCAATATCCGCTGTTGTCGTTTTGTGTACAAGAGGTGTCAGGAAAAAGGAGTAATCTCTAAACCATATAAATATATATATATATGTATATATATACATATACACATATATATATGTATACAAGCTGGCCGTATATATATCTCTATATATATAATACGGCCAGCTTAATTGTCGATGTTTGAACTTGCCTTAGATCAAAATTAAAAAAATGGCGCTATCATGTCGCAAGCCATTTCACCATTTCAGCTTGCGGATAAAAAGTGAAATAACTGTTACAGCCACTTTAAAAAGGGGGTGCCAACGTCACAAGACAGAGAGCTAAGCCTATGTCAGACTGATGAATAATTTTAAGAAAATTTTCAATAGACAAATAGCATTTATTATTATTTGGATATTATAATTATTAGGGATGGACCGATTGTCACCTTTGCCAAATCCGGATTCGATCCGATTAATCGAAGTTAATATACTTCAATATGGTTCTAAAGAACTAATTTCGTAATTTTTACAATTTCATGCGTCTATTGTTGACCTTTTTATGTGGCAATGTCACCATTTCTATATTAATGGAAAAAAAAGTTTTCGCCAAAATCGATGATATTCCTTCGTCGGATGGCGTGGGGAGGATTGTCCCGTGCACTATCCACTGCAAATACCACAGTCGCAAAAGAACCTCTTTGTAGAGACGCTATAACAAAAACCAAAGTCACTAACGCTTCATACACATGGCCATGGCTTTCTCTGAAGGGGCTCTTCTTTTTTGACGCATTGTGTATTGACGGTTGCACTTGTTTTCCCGCAGCAGCAGCGTATCCATGGATTCCATGCAGTCTGCTGAGATCCCTAGCGACCGATGGACTCGCTCGCCCTCTAGCGAACCGATGAGTCAACTGGCCCACGGGATCAATTAACAGCGACCACACATTTAAACGCATTCGCAGCTAATTGTACGACCGGAACGATGAAGTGTTCCGCCAAAGTAGAATGGCGCCGTTGTTCCCTCTATTGACGCCAACTGTAACTACTGCGAGGAAACCGTGTGATGAATGCCTTTTGAGTGGGAACAGGACTATGACAACTGGTGGAATACGGTGGATGGTTCTGGTTGGTTAGACGCTAGATGAATGGGTGACTGAATGGATGACTAAATGAATAAACTAATTAATTAATCAATTAATTAATGTGCAATCAATCGAATGAACGAATGAACCAAGGAACGAATGAACGAACGAACGAACGAACGAATGAATGAACGAATGAATGAACGAATGAATGAATGAATGAATGAATGACTCAATGAATGACTCAATGAATGAATGACTCAATGAATGAATGAATGACTCAATCAATCAATCAATCAATCGATCGATCAATCAATGAAAGCCTAACCAATCATAATCAATCAATCAATAAATGAATGAATGAATGAATGGATCGATCGATCGATGAATGAATGAATGAATGAACATGGTACGAACGAAGCGATGTGGAAATAAGGTTTTGAATTACTGCTGTTGGCAATCCATCGCGTACATGTTGATTCAAGTATTACATCCAGTCTTCTCTCTAAGGCTAAGTTCTCTTGAAACAAGAGATATTGAAGATGAAATGTATACCATTATTTAGCTGGACAGAATATAAAATTACAAATAAATTGATTGCTAATCAAAATTATGTACAATACAGCGAATGCAACATATGCTCTGAGACACATTTTAGACAAAAAACTTTTCTTAGGCTTTCAAAACTTATAGTCGCAGACTTTTGATAAGATTCCGATTCGCATTCAGCTCGAACCTTTAATCACAAAGGCACGAACCATCGTTATCATCACTATCATCATCATCATCTTCATCACTGTCTTCAAGGTTCAAACAATGAATGAAACATTTAAATAAATAATCATGAAATAATCACGATACCATGATATTGAGGGTGCGCAATAGTGGTGGTTAATGCTACGGTCTGGTGTTTCACGTACTGGTCATGTGGTTGGGGTAATGGTCTGGTGTTGGCGTATTGGTGTGGTATAACTGTCAGACAGGGGTTGCCCTATCAGACGAGAAAATTTACAATTTAGTTAGACATATTTATTATGCCCTCTATGAAATTATGGTCCTTATAATCCACAGCGCGCGCGATAATTATTATCGCGCACACTGTGGCTTTTAGGACCATAATATCATAGAGGGCATAATAATTATGTCAAACTAAATTGTAAATTTTCAAAGCAGTGATGATTAATTATTATGCATCGCAACGATGCATAATAATTAATCATCACTGCTTTGAAAATTTACAATTTAGTTTGACATAATTATTATGCCCTATACGCACGTTCTATACGCATGCAGGGAGCACGAGAGCTAAAGGGAGTCGTTGAGTTTTGGATGATGAATTGAGTTATGTTGAAGAGCAGATGCAAGCAGTAGAAAGTAGTCGTCGCGTGTCGAGGGACATTACGATGTCAGGGTCTATGAGACTATAAAAGCAATTAGTTCCATTGTTTACACGAACAGTTAAAATATTGACGTAAGGCTACTGTTTAAGACTAGGACACTTATCAGCGTTAGTTGCGCTACGCCTAAATAGGTTTTTATTATTATTGGGAAGCTGTCTCTGGTGACTAGATCTAGCGGACAGAGTTGAAGAAGGAATTATTAATTACTTTACGGGACAGAAACTTTCATCAAAGGTTTGTGTTTTCGATGACGTTTTCAGTCTTCAATGGGTAGTTTATACAAAATTGTCCAAATTATCTACTCAACCCTCAAATCCATTCAAACCCATCCAGCCATCAACACATCCATTTACTCATTCATCCATCCATTCATTCATCCATCCACCAATTTATCTATCCATATATTCACCCATCCATTCATCCAGACATCCGTCCATCCTCTCATCCATCCATGCCTTCACTTCTTCATCTGTCAATCAATCAATCAATCAATCCACACACTCATCCATCTTCTCATCAGTGATCATAATATTTATTGGAGCAAGGATGACTATCGGTGATCGATGGTTAGTTTGAAAATGAGATAGACTAATAGATCATGCTTCATGACCAAATGCAGACATGCGGATTGTGTAAGTTCTGTTTCAGCCGCGTGTGATGATGGGAGTGTGATCCATTGAAGAGGCAAGAATCATCATCAGCGTATTGGGAAAGACGATTTTGAGGATGATTATAGGACAAAGGTCGGATGTGTCAATTATGAAATCCTCTTGATTACTCAGCCTTGAATGACACTGGCGTCAGTATTTAATTTAAATTATTAGGAATTATAGGCCGAGTCCGGCAGACTGTTGTTACATGTTAATACGATGGTATTTAGATCTACACAGTACACAGTGAGACAAGTTGAAAGCTGCTCAAGGGATACAGTCTTAATACATTGAATACGTTTACGGTTTACATAACTAGATCATGATCTACATTTATGCTATTTATATCTTCATAATTTGCATATAGACTGCCTCGATTTTAAATACATGCATAGTTTTACTAATATTTATGTCCAAAGAGGTGTCCATAAATGACGTCACGCAAATTTTGACGATTTTTGACCCCTATTTTTCGTCACCCCTCAATGCTCTGACCTCTGCTCCAAGAAAACCAGCTGACCAGAATGTAATCTAATAAATAATATTGACTAGAAAAGCACTAGAAACCATAATAGTAGAAGGAAGAAAAATGGAGAAAGTATAATTATTACAATCATATGCATTCTTCAAGATGCAGACTCTGGCAGAATCGTTACAATTTTTTCAATGTCTAAAAACAATTACTAGAAACAATCCAAAACTCTATGCCTGTCCATTCTTCCAAGGTGAAGCAAAATGCTCCTTCATGGAATAAATAATATCCAATCCAAACACTCTCCATTTTCTTCCTTTCAGCGACTCTCTGTGGCTTGTGCGTTTAGGCGGAATAATTGATGGCTGCCTCACTTCCAAAACCCCAAACTGGACAGCGGGCGTAAAATACAGGCAATCCAAAAATTAAGAATACAATAATCATGATTATTGTTGTTAAATAATTATTTATTGTGGTACAATATCTGCTTATTAAGTGGAACTTGTTTAATTGAGTGTAAGTTTTTAATAAAATTACGCATTTTGATGTTTGATGCGACGATGTGACGTCACATTTCGTCGATCCCTCCCCTATGTTAAACTTCGTCACAAATTGTTGACCTCTTACCCCCTAGGCGCGCGACGTCATTTATGAACGGCTCCAAAGTACATTTGTTTCGGATACGTTTTTGTAAGTCTTTGGCTTAATACCGAGATCAACTATTGGCCTATTCGCAAGATGATGATTGTATCAGTTGCTGCCACAGACATCTCTCGATTACGATGCGATCTAAGGATGCTGCGGCTGGGAATTGTAAGATGATGAGCAGTAGGGCAGAACCGGAAATCGCCTCGGATATTCACCTCGGCCGAATATTGGACTATTCGGAAGTATTTGTCTCGGGAAATATTACCCCGCAAATATCTAAAAATAACTTTTTTCGAAAAAAATTATTTTTGTGGATAAAATAATATTTTTTCATCAAATAAATTTAGGACTAACGGACTTACATCTAAGTTATTGATTAATTAAACAAGAACTTAACGTTCAATTGAATTTTCTTTAGAATAATGATGTTAATTTATACATTTTAATTTCTTTTGGTTGCATTCCCCAAGTGGCAATCAAATCAGTAATTTCCCCGCGTGAATTGGCTCCACCCACTTTCGTAAACCGTAGATAGTAAAGACATTGTTGATACCTTCATATTTCAAATTTTATAACAAGGTTTTACAGTTTTTTGACAAATTAAGTTATTATAATAAATATATTGTTATAGCCTAGAGTGCGACAATACGCTATATGAAGGATGTTGCTATAGACTCTGCGTTTACCATAGATAGTTCTCCGTAGCCGTGCAGATGGCAGGTTTACTACGCTTTGCCTACGGTTGGTACTCGCTGATAGCGGCAGCGCTGCACGAAAGCAAAATACGCAATTGCAAAGCAAAAGAAAGATAAAAGATCAATTTTTTGTAGATCTTTCAATATGTTTTAAATGAACATCATGTGCGCAACATGCGTATTTCCACTATTGTGTACCAAATTTTCAAGGCCAGCGTCACCACTACTCGCTGACCACATTTGCCGCTACTATTCGGTTCGTACCCGGATCCGGCAAATAGTTATCCAAATACTCGGATTCGGTACCCGGTGAAAATTGTCTACTTGGTTATGCCCTAATGAGCACATTGGAGACGGGCTGATGACAATTATATAGCTCTGAAATGTAACATTTTGTAACTGTCTGATAGTTTATTGTTGAGCATTTACTGAATGAATTAAAGTCTGGCTGGTGCATGAGAGGAAATTGAATCTAGAACTTGACGCTAGTCCTGAGTTTGAAGAGAATTTACAACACACAACCAAGAACACACGAGTCAATATTTCTCTAGAAACTCGATACGCTTTTCTCAGTAAATGGTCTAAAAGGAAATTTGTTAAATCCGTCAAGCAGAACTGTGCACGATTTATGCTCAACTGACTGCTTTGAGTAAATAAAATTATTAATAAAATAATATTAAGTACAACATCAATTATCACTATCCATCCAATAGGATTTTGTCTCGTACATAATAATTACTAATATGGATAATAATAAGTTAATTCTTAAAAACTTTAACGACAAGCTGCATTGATTTACAATCGTTTTCAGTCGGCCAACACTTTCATTGCCAGATCCGCCGACAGAAATCCCGAGCCCAAGGCAGAAAATTCTGGGCCCTAGGCAGAAATTCAAGGCCCCTAGGCTGGAAATTCCGGGCCGCAACACTGAAAATTCCTTGCTTCTAGGCAGAAAATATTTCGGGCTCCTAGCGTTAAAGAGCAATCAATAATGAGTTGGAGAACGCTCTAAAACTGTAAATGAATCCTAAACCTAGGCCTTAAAATCTATTAATTCTTGACATTATGCTCAAACATCAACACACGGAATTGTTCAACAAGAACAGAGATTGTCTTTTGTTAAAGCTAAACTGTGATTACAAAATGGTAATTGTGGTAAATGAAACTGATTCAATAACTAAAATCTCACCACCCATGAGGCTTTTCACCCATCGGTTCAGACGTCTGCCTGTGAAACACATTTTCTCCATTAATTTCTCTTTCATCTTTTGTGCCCCATGGGCATTTACCCAAAGTAGTTCATTTTGTCTCTAACTTAAAGCAGATTTTCACCCGCATTTTCCTCGTTTCTTTACCCACAGATTCAGACAGCTGCCACCCACAACGGGGGCCCATTTCTCCCAATTTTTGGCCAAGGGTCCTTCATGCCTTTAACTCCGATAATACCTCCAAACGAATGTACAATTTTCACGCACATTTCTTCTCCGCGTTGCCCCACCGATCGCACCCAGATGAGTTGGTCAACTTGGTCTGATGGTGTAGGGGAATTTTCAGGTAGGATGGGGTGGCAGTGTGGAGGAGGTGATGATCATGGTCAGCGTCTGCAGCCACATTCTGAAACGATGAAGTCGTCGAAGACGGTGATGGAAAGTCTGTTTCGATCGCTGTAGTGAAGGACGCTGAGAGATTTGGCTCTGACGGGACCACAACATTCGCTCAAACCGAGTGACTACGAATTGACAAACAACGACACGTCACATCAGATTAAGCAAGGGAAGGTATGGTAAAAGGTAAGGAAAATGTAAGGATAGAGGCAGGGCAAGGGAAGGTATGGTCAAAGGTACGGAAAAAGGTAAGGATAGAGGCAGAGCAAGGGAATGTACGGTAAAAGGTAAGATGAATGGTAAGGTAAGAGGCAGAGCAAGGAAAGGTATGGAGAAGGTATGGTAACAGGTAAGGTAAAAGGTAAGGACAGAGGCAGGGCAACGGAAGGTATGGTAGAGGTAAGGTAAAGAGTAAAGTAAGAGGCAGAGCAAGGGAAGGTATGGTAACAGGTAAGGTATAAGGTAAGAGTAAAAACAGAGCAAGGAAAGGTATGGTAACGGTTACAAGGTAAATTATAGGGTAAGAGGCAGAGCAAGGGAAGATATGGTGAAAGGTAAGGTGAATGACAAGGATAGGGAGCTGGTAGAAGGTGGAGCATGGCAAAGTGTGGTAAAAAGAACGGTAAAAGGAAAGGTAGTAGAGCAGCCAGACTGTAGAGCAAGAAAGGACTAGTCGGGATAACGTAGATTTCATGCCACTGAAAGTGTAAGACACCTTATCAGCTGGCTCTTCTCTCTGTTGGCGTCGCTTTTCACACCGTAGATTATTCAATTTTCTTAATACGCTCGGATGCCTGTTTTGGCATTTTGGGACTCTTCCCGCTCTGCAGGATTCGCTCTTTTTTCTATGGCCTTTCACAGGTCGGTTTCCTTGGGTCTACGCTCTTTCCTTGCTTCCTTGTGCTCCGGACTCCCGCAGGGACCTATCTTAGCTTGGCTTCTTTATATCCCTTGCACGACTGTGCTTTTCCTTACGTGACATTCTGTACCTCTGCACGAGACTTGGGATTAATTCTTGTTACAAGGGCAGACCATCGCTTAGTACATAGAGAGAGAGAGAGGCTGTTTATGTGCTGATTCCCGTTTTCAGCTACTGCAGAATCGAATATTGTTGATGCAATCTATTCTGGTCTGGGACTGGGACTCCTGTCTTGCTTTGAACTTACGGTTCGCTCTCATTCGTATTGTTTATGCTCATCTGCTTAATGGAATCCTGAAATGTGGTCATAATATCTTAGCCTACTTGTGTGAAAGTAGGTCATACGTGAGCCTACTTGTGTGATAACTAGGTCATAATTTTTATGTGAGTCTACTTTTGAGATGCCTTGCACAGGTTGTCTATCAGCTCTATCTCGCAATGCATCGAATTTTAGACTAGCTTTCATGCGAAACTCCTTGGTGAGAATTTTCCTCATCTTATCTTGGTTAATTTTGTCTCTCTGCTTCGTCTGTTTATGGCCGCAGATCCCTTCGTTTCTCTACAGTCAAGCACAGAAGCTTTATTTTCGTCGGTCCTCTGGCCTGCAACAACACTCCTCATAAAACCAGGAGCGGGCTATAGTCAGCCCGACTCTTTCTCTGTTCTGCAAGTGATCGAAGCCTATTCTGTTTGAACGAGCGTTATTTCTTGTTGGATTGACAGCGTCAGGGCCGAGTTATAGCTTGAAGTACCAGGCAAGAATATAAAGAAAAGTCCAGTAAGGTACGGTAAATGGTGAGATTGATAAATGGCAAGATTGGTAGGCGTAAATGCTAAGATTGGTAGGCCTATGTGGTAGGATTGGTTGGTAAGACTGGTAAATGGTAAAATTGGTAAATGGTACGATTGGTAAATGGTAGGGTTAAAGGAAAGTATGAGGTACAATGGTACACTATTAGTTCTCAATTTTTGACCAAGTTTTTTTTTGGGGGATGACCGTCTATCATTTGCCAAATATGTCTATCACATATCAAATGCACAAACATCAGTCGAGATCGAAAGTGAGAGTAGAGTACCTTGAGATCATCTGGGAATTTCGTTCTTGCTCCGGTTCTCTTCGAGCACGTTCCTCGACAGAATCCGGTTTCGAACCCCTTCGGTTGAACGACCCAATCGCTCCAACCAAAGTCTACGAGAATCAATCAAATTGCAATCAGTCGATCGATCGATCTATGGGACATATTGTAAACGAGGCTGAAGAAAGATAAATTCAATGGAAAATAATACGAGTGAGACAGCGTCACATTGCATATACGCCACAGCGCTGAAGAGTTGTCGACTTTGACGAGCTCTCCGTATTTGCATTCGCTCTATATTCAACCGCAATTGGCGCTGTTCTGGAGTTTCATCTAATAAGTTACTATTCAATATACTGCATTGCACGATGTATAACTCATACACGTTTTCCCGTGAAAAATGACAGGTTGAACCTTATTTGCATGCGACACGCCCTGCGAACCTTGAAGCTTACATATGACGGACGCAATAGCACCGGATGCAGTAAGATTTTGAGGAAACTCTCGGCGAGTAAGTGAAACGTTACAGAATGACAAACACATTAAGTAATTACTATTGTTGATTATTCATGATAATGATATTATTATTTTTATTATAATTATTATTATTATTTCATGCTGCGAGGTACGTATGATACCTCATGGACTTGAGTATTAATTAAGAAGATATTTATTACGGCACCTATTACTAGACCTACAATTCTTACTATTGCTATAATAATGTATTATCTTTCTACGATAATCAAAGACAATTCACTCGGATGCAGTGCGGGTGTGATACCTGCGAACGAGATGAATATTTTCTCTAGGGAGCAGTAGGTCCTTTGACTATACGTATGTAGGTCTCTTGACGCCCGACCCGACCGACTTCTCCTGGGTACGTCTACCGTTACGATATCGAGGAACGTGGCAGGTAGGGTCGTCACGTTGCCCGCCAGCTCAATAGAATCAATGGACTCATGATGCTGGGCAGATGATGCCGGAAAACCAAGAACTGGAGGCGATCCTGAAAGAAAACACAGATGGTTTGTTTCATAGTGATGGGGTGTCATCCGACAGCTACGAGGTTCAGATTCCCACCAGAGCAGAAATTGGTTCATTCGTTCCTGTGAATATATCAACCGTAAATTCGGTGAGAAAATCATACGGCGAATGAGAGGACCGGTCGCCCACCCCAGAGTTGTAGAAGGGCCTAATTTTCATGACCCGACCAAATCTGACCCTTCGAAAATGGAACCGACCTAACTTCTAACCCTAAATATTTGACCCGACCCGACCCATGACGTACATGATCCGACCCAATCCGACTCGACCCGACCAGCCTTTAGTGCTCATTTTACTAATATTATTTATAGTCAAACTCTAATGTCATAAAAACGCAAAACAGTCAGACCGCCATATATATGATCGTAATATTGATTTGTGAGAACGTAGTTCAATGTACCAGGGAAGATACCCTTCGTTTATTCCATTTAAAATGGCCGCAACTTATTTTTCTATAAGTATATGCAAAAGAACTCCTGATATTTTTGGAGTACGCAAGAGTCCGGTCTGCACGTCCCAGCGTTACATCCTAAGCTAGCTCCAACGCTTGTAAAAATCCTCTGACTTTTCGCAAGTTTCGCTCTTTCATCAATTCATGATAAATTATTCCATGCGACAGCTTGAACCGAATTCGGTGTAAAAAGGAACAAATCCAAATGTTTCCCTACGTTTTCCTTCGCCATATTTAATTTATTTAGTGGCAGCTGACTAACATTATGAATAGCACAGAGTTGAAAATTAAGCTCTGTAAAAAATTGGTGGGTCGAAACGGGTCCGGGTTTGGGACCCGACCCAATCCGACCCGCCTAATCTACATATATTCGTGACCCGACCCGGCCTGACTCAACCCGACCCGGATGATGGTCGACCCATCCCTTGGAAAACTCTGACCCACCCTCGTATACCAAGTCTAAGAAAACGAAGCAGTTTACACTTCATGTCAATGATGCTATCTCACAGGCCACCAAAAGAGACTGCTCCTCTCGAACTTCTCTTCCTCCTTCTTCCCCTCCTCCTTCTACTTCTGGCTATGCGATTATAAATTGTTAATGAATATTCATTATAGACGTTATAGTGCAACCTCGTATGCAAACTAATAAGGAGTGATGTATATATATATAGGATGTTTAGCCATATATAAATGACGTCTTCTCACGTAGCAGCACAACTCCTCCGCTGGAAGAACTCAGGTAGTGCCAGTCCCAAGCCTGGATAAAGGAAGTTGGCGACGCTAATGATCTTTGTTATCCATCAGTGTCGTTAAACTGCAACTACTTACTTAGCAACACTATTAACAGAGACACACATAAAGTAACAATCACTATTATGAATTTTACAATTTAAACTGTTATAGTCACGAGACAATTGGAAACGTACACATGTAGCAATCAGGGAGCTCTTCTCACCTGTGACAGTTGAACTGCAGTTGATTCTTTCAAAGATGTCGAACGGATGAATCATTTGGTTGTGTCCTAGTGCAACGGTGACCTTGAGTCCGTGGTTGCGATTGGGTCGACGCATCCACTCCTCCACGGCTCCTCGGATGTCCAGTCGCAATATCCCGGTCAAGACCGAGTTCCGACTGATCACCAGGGTGCTGATCAACTTCTTTGCGTCTGTGACACAAAAGCACATAATCACAGATGCAAGATTATTGCGATATTGCGAGTATTGTCACTCTCAGAGGCGGCAATCTCGTTTGACAGGTGGAGGGAAACTCAATGAGAGGAGTAAAATGTGGGGGAGGGACAAACGTATAACGTGTACCCTCTCTGTAAAAGGTGGGGGACTTGCCCCACTCGATCCCCTCCCCCGGGATCGCCGCCTCTGGTCTAACTACGAACTTGTTGGTCTATTGGAGCCGATAGTATAGGAAACAATGCTTGGTAATTACAGCCAGACAAGAACCAAAATTATTATCACTGTAACTTTTAATTGGTAAATGCTCTGTAGGACCAGTGCCTGTTGCTAAAGGCAACAATCGATGGCGCACTAAAGCCATGCGGTCGTCGGGATAAGATCCAGAAGACTAGTCCATTGAAACAGAGAGCTAATCGCATGTGTACTGCAATGTAAGGTAAATGCAGTAGTAATTTAATGTAATGCAATGTCAGGCAATGCAAAGTATATGTACTAATAGTAATGTAATTTAAAGTGATGTAATCGAACATTTGTATATCGCCCCTTCAAGATATCTGCTCTACGCTGGTCTAGATGATGCTACGGCAATCAATCAATCAATCAATTAATTAATCAATCAATCAATTAATCAAGCAATCAAGCAATTAATTGATCAATCAATCAATTAATCAATCAATCAAGCAATTAATTGATCAATCAAGCAATTAATCAATCAATCAAGCAATTAATCAATCAATCAAGCAATTAATTGATCAATCAAGCAATTAATCAATCAATCAAGCAATTAATCAATCAATCAAGCAAATTTGCATAGCGCATCTCCAAGATAATTATTCAGAGGCCCTCCCAAAGAAAGAGGAAAGACTTAAGAAATATAGTCCCTATAAGTTCGACTGCTTCTCTGTCTGTCTCATCAGATGGAGATGTTTGATTGTCTTAGGAAAGTAGCTGGATGATAACAATGGCATTGGGTTCTCTGGATGATAATTATACGATCGATGGCACAGAATTGCGAAACTCGCTGCTCGGTAGGAAGTGGTGGGTCCCGGGGTCGACTGCAGATCTCTAGTACGGATTATAGGACTGTCTTCTACCTTTTCTGTTCCATCTGACTGGTCGCGTGTAAGCGTAGACTGAGACTCGGATGGCTGAATCTTCGTTGACTCCAGATGAACTCCTCCGCATCGTTGTGACATCATCTAGATCAAGAGCAGCAGATGCAACGAAGAAGTCTTTACAAACTCATCATCATCGTTATCATAATCATCGTCGTCGCCATACTCATCAGTCAATGAAAATAACGGTTGCAGTTGTTGTAGTAGTTGTTGTCGTTATTGTGGTGTGGTGGTGTTGGTGTTAATGACGGTGGTAGAAGCAGCAGTGTGATTGGACAGTGGTAGAAGTTGCAAAGTTGTGGTAATAGTTATTATAGCGGTGGTAGACTGTAGTAGTAGTAGTAGTAGTAGTAGTAGTAGTGGTAGTAGTAGTAGTAGTAGTAGTAGTAGTAGTAGTAGTAGTAAAAATTATAGTAGTATAAGTATTAGTAGCGTAATTAGTGATAGTAGTGGAAGTAGTAGTAGTAGTGGTAGTGGAAGTGGAAGTGAAAGTAGTTACAGTAGTAATAGTAGTAGTAGTGCATTTGTAATTGTAGTCGTAGCATTAGTGTGTCGTGTATAATACCTGCGTTGGTTTTCGTTCGTAGTCTTAGATCTGCAACAGAGAGCCGGGTTTCCCTGTGTCTACCAATGTTCTCGATCGGTTCGACTGAGAAGTGGAGTCGCATCTCTTTCGACTTCTCATCACTCCATGAATTGTCGCTGTTACGAGGTAACGAACCTACAGAGACATAAGAGAAGTCGATACAGAGGCACGGTAGCCGATTAGTTTGAGCATTCGATGATTTCGATCCTGCTTCCTGGGACAGTTGCTGTGTGTAGAGAGACCTTCATCAAGTCATTCACTTAAATTTGCTTAGCGCAATCTCTGCACTGTGCTGTGTACGCTTCCACACTTTGTGAGCTAATACGGTATCCAGAACAATGCTATTTGATATTCTTGTCACATGCAACTTTTGTTTTACGAGTTGCTTAAGACTGATGTGTGGCTGGACTGGGAGTGCCGCCGTGTAGACTTCTTTGGAGGAGGCGCTATATAAACGTAACAATTGATTAAATGAATTAATGATCTACGGAATATCCTTGTATTACTTCTTGTAACGATGTCTCTATAACCACACGTTGTGACGTGGTTATTGGACGAAAGAACTTCCATACTTTAACCAGTATTAGGCAATTATGTCAAAATTATAAAGGTTTTCGAATTTAAAAAATCGATGATCATTTTACTAGTTGTTATTGTATTACCCTAAGGCGTAACTTTTGCACGATGGTCTGTTGTTGAAAAACTGGTATAGAGAATGGTTTGGTGGAAATAGGAGAGCAGTCAATGCTCATAAAATGGACTGATTGCGATCTACTTACACAAGGGTAGTATGGTCTGGTATCGTTTGGCGTAGAAGTCTCGTTGGTAGATGGCTCTGTCCTGGGTCTCCGTCTGTCTCAGCAGTTCCTCGTATCGTTCCAGTTCCTCACCCGTCAGATTCACCGATGTGACGTTTGGTCTCCGACGAAGTCCTAGACGATCGAGAATCTCGTGTTGGATGGCGAAGATCCGTGTCTGCTTCTTCCTAAAAGGAGAGAAATCGGGAATATCAACGCACAGAGTAATGCATTAAGGCTCCAGGTTCAAATCCGTCTCAGAATTCATGTCGTAGTGTAATATATTTGAGCGTCTGAACGTGCGATGATGCGATTTAAGCGGCGATTGGTAAAATATTTTCAAGGGGAGCGGCGCTTAGAGAAGCTTATAACCCTGCACACACACATACAAACACACACATATACACACACACACACACATAAACACGCACTCTCTCTCTCTCTCTCTCGCTCGCTCGCTCGCTCGCTCTCACTCTCTCTCGCTGTCTCTGTCACACTCTGTCTGTCTGTCAGAATGTCTATAACTCTCTCTTTCAATCTGTCTCTGTCTCTGTCTGTCTCTCTCTCTATCTCTGTCTCTCTGTCTGTCTCTCTCTCTCTGTCTCTCTCTCTATCTCTGTCTCTCTGTCTGTCTCTCTCTCTCTCTGTCTCTCTCTCTGTCTCTCTGTCTCTGTCTCTCTCTGTCTGTCTGTCTGTCTCTGTCTGTCTGTCTGTCTGTCTCTCTCTGTCTCTCTCTATCTATCTATCTATCTTTTTCTCTCTCTGCGACTAAGAAATATATCTGAGTGTAAATATAAATATTTGTACATAATACATATTACGTGTAATTATATTATATGTAACATATATACATGTACATAATATATACATATGTAAATGTTTACATTACAGATTCATGCATATATATATATATATATATATATATATATATATATATATATATATACCCATGGATTTGAGAGACAGATGAACTTCTTTCGTGCATTTAAAGTCCCGTTAATAAGCGAATGAAAATAATACAGGCTGGAATTCGGATTCTGATTCAGCTGCTGAGAAAGGAGGACGCGTGAGATGGAGTGCTAGGAGCCTCGCAAGGAAGAGGATGCAGCGGATGAGAAGGAGGAGTAAGAGGAGGTTAAGGAGGAGATGGAAAAGGAGAAGAAGCAAGCAGTGAGGATGGTGGAGGAAAGCGATGTAGATGCAGGAAGGAGTGAAAAAGGTGAAGACGGAAGAAGAGGGCGAGATGGATGGTACGGAAGAAGGGGAGGAGGGTGGAAAAATTGCGCACGAGGAAAAGGTGTGAGAGAGGAAGGAGAAGGAAGAGATTAAGACAAAGACGAATCACCTGAAGTAAAATAAAAGGATGGATAAGTTGATTGAAATATGGAGAGCAGAGGAAGAAGGAAGAACGAGAGAGAGGAAAGAAGAAGAAGAAGTAGAAGAAGAAGAAGAAGAAGAAGAAGAAGAAGAGAAAGAGGCGGCCGAACAGAAAGCGGAAGAAGCCTCGTACGCAGGATGTCATGACAGCTTGATGGCGCTACTGCAGCCTTGGGTCGTAGATTATCCGCGCCTTGGCCCGACCACCCACCCCGACCCTTCGACCGCCCACCCAACTCAATGGGAAGGATACGCATCTCCCCGGAGGCCTTGTGGCCCATCGTACAAAGAAGGTGGGGGCTGGGCCAGACAGGCAAGTCCTGGGAAAGGAGTAGGATGCGACGAATATACCGTTAAGTAGGTCAGCGACGGGCAACAGACCGGGAAACATCAAGCGAAAGGTTACGATAGCGGGGGGTCCGTTACAGTGATTCTGATGGCTATAAATCCGCAACCAAAGCGATTCCAAATGGTGCCAATTCACCTCTGTGGTGCTACGGATCTGGCACCGTTCCAAAGTTCAAAGCGCGCATGCCGAACCACATAGACGCGTCAACGTGTAAACAACCTCCATCCACTCATTCTTCCTCTCCTGCTCCTTCTTCTATTATCCTTCTCCTCCTTGGATTATTCCACTCCTTCGTTTTAATCCTTCTCATGACAGTCCAATCCTGTTCGATGGTCGGTCTGTGCTGTCAGTTTCCAGTCTATGTAATTTATCTTCTCATGATGCTCCACAGAGGCATAGATCACGTGCTTCTTCTCCGCGTCTCCCTCTTGAATTCCTCTTTATTCTCACTTTCGTCCTGACCTTCCATATGCCTGACCTGACCAATATCCTGACCTGACCGACTACAATTCAGATGCTCCAACGTATTATGGCTTTTGCTTGCGGCGCTTATACAGTTGAAGCACCGTCGATTGATAGTTTATGCCATATAAACAGAAGTAATTCATTGCTGAGTGATAAGTCAGTGAATTAGTTCAGATTAGAAATAAGGAAGTTGAGAAAGGATCTATATAAATATATATATGCGTGTGTGACACTGTATGTATGTGTGCTTTTATGTGTGCGTTCATAAATATTTACGCGTGTACTTTCGAGCATGTGTTTGACGATGTCCGCTCGATAATCCGAAGGTTCTATATTCCGACATTGATGCAACTAGAAGCTGGATTAATTGTTGAAAAGAATGTGTAAAACTGGGAGCTGGATGGATGTGAAACGATTCATACCTAAATGGAAGCTGGATGAATGAAAAGAATGGTGCAATCCAGCTTCTAGTCAAGCAGAATTCTTTCGTCAATCCAGCTACCCCTAAAACCCCAATCTTATTTCTCACTTATCGACCGGAAACCATGCAATCCTCGGATCATCGAACCTTCGGAATATAGACACAGAGCCGTGCTTGAGCGCGTGTGTTTGGGTGTGAGTGTATATGTGTGTATAACCGTCTGTGTCAGTGCGTTTGTATGTGTGGATTTGCGTGTTGTGCCTGTGTTCCTTTTCCTGATCGTTTACGTGTGTGAACTCGACTGAGTGCGTGTTTGTACTCATGCTTTATCTGTTTGTGCGCATGCCTGTGTTCGTGCGTCTGTATGTCTGCGTGTCTGTCACTGACCTTTGCCTGTTTTGCCATTGATCGCTGGTCAGCTGTAGAGGGACTGGAGAGGGAGCCATGGAGAGTCTATCCCTCGCTCCAGGTTGCTTGTCCTCCATCCCAACCTGTTGACCACATCCGGATGACCCCGGATTCGATTCCTGTTCCTCGGAATCGTCGGCTACCACAGACGGACACCCTCCATTGCTTGGCCTCGGCTGCTGTTGCTGATGGGCCAACGCGCGACCTTTGAACCCAGCCCCATCGAAGATCGACCCCAGCAGAAGGAAAACGATAAGCACGGAATCCATGACCGAGCGACTGACTTGCTCACTATTGAGCAGCGAAGTCTCTGCGTCTCGCTTAGTCTGCTTATGTGCGTGTGTCCGTCTGTTCGTCTGTGCGTCTACCTTCCTATATATCAGTCTCGATGTCTCTCTGAGTGTATCTCGGTCTCAACCTGTTTGTCAACCTTTAGCTTTATCGCCAGCTGTACGTCTGTGTCTGTCTGTCTATGTGCGTCTGTTTTTGTGTCTTTCTATGTGTGCGCTGAGTGACTTCTCCCGTTGTACTCTGTTCGTCATATGAGATGCGACGATCTTCGTCTTTCGTTTCGCCGTCAAAGCATCTTCATCCGTCTCCTCATCCGTCTCAGTCTCATCAACCTCTGCCTCTGCATCCGCTCGCTCTCTCCTTTTTATTAGCAATCGACGCTGCCTCTGATTGGCCGTAGCAAGCACGGGCTCTAACATCATACCTCTGCCTGTTTGTCTTTATCTGTCTGTATGCCTGCCTGTCTGTCTTTCTGCCTATTTGACAGTCAGTTTGTTTCTACCTCTTTTTTGTCAGTCTCTAAATATGTCTGTCTACCACTCTGTATGTCTGTCTCAGTCTCTCTATGTCTGTCTCTCCATTTCTTCTCTTCCTCCGCAACATTCACTCGTTTCGGTTTCCATGTCTGGCCTCCGTCGTGCACCTGCAGCCCTGTCTCTCCTGCCTATGTCTCTTGCTTATCTGTCCGTTTATATGTCAGCCTGCCTGCCTGTTTCTATGCCACTGTGTGCCTTCATTTGTCTGTGAAGTTCACATCCGACAAATGACGCATCGTTTCGGGTGATATCCTAAAATTAAATGAGACTATTCATTTATATAGTCGTATACATGATATGTTTAGATAATGTGTGTATTAACACGTGTGTTTATGTGTGTGTGTGCGTGTGTATGTGTGTGTATATGTGTGTGTATATATATTGATGCTAGCTGCACAGTGCACACGAGTATATATTATGCATGTGGTTGTATGTAATGTAAATCCTCGAAAACTTCTCAGCGCCCACAAAAGCAAAGTCAGGGAGACCTGCTTATTCACCGGCGTTATACCAAATCAAGTCCGTAATAGCCAATCCTCTCGTTTCTTTTCGGTGCCAGGTCGAAATCCGGGGAGTCAAGCCCAGCATATATTACATTAAAAAATATATTGATTGATATAAAATATTTATATTGATATAATATCATATATAAGCCAATTGCTATACACAGCGCATGTGAAGTATATATATATATATATATATATGTATGTATATATCATATTATGTTTAATGTAGCTTCAACTATCGTCTTTAGATTCTTATTGAAGGCGCCTCCCGTAACTCTGATTTATGACGGAGTAAAAAAATTGCAGGCTTCTTGTCTGATGTTCATTTCGCTGGAGAAGCCACCATGGCACTGGTGGGGCTCACACGTACACGTTGAACCACAAAGACAAAGCTGACCCTATCCTGGGTTGACAATTTGGTTCTAGGTTCCTGCCCCCACCTGAACCCCAAACCAGCTCATCTATAATGAGCACGCTGGCTGTATACAGTCGGCGGGAAGACGAGACGGGGAAGACGAGACGGCGACTGAGAGGCCTGGTCACCCGTTCTCATGTGCCGAGTCTAAGAAAATGAAGACGTAATATACATATCATAAGTCTACATATTTATACCTATATTATTAGAGGATACTGATTCTCTCTCTTTCTCTCTCTCTCTCTCTCTCTCTCTGTTTCTGTCTGTCTGTCTGTCTGTCTGTCTGTCTGTCTGTCTCTCTCTCTCCTGACCAATCAATCAGAAATACTTGGCATAGCGCCCCTTCAAGATATCTACTCAGAGGCGCTCGGTAAAGGTCAGTCAGATGACTTCTCTCCAATTTTATTATCCCTTAGTGAGACTCCATTTATCATATATTCACCTCAGAATTCTCATTTCCGCTCTCTCCATTTATTATAGCTCTTCCAGACCCTGCTCCATACAGCATCACCAATCTCGCCATTGTTTTGTATACCTTTCCCTTGAGTTCAATAGTATTTTGTTGTCGCGAAATTCTCATATCTTCATCTGCATAATTGAAAGTACGTTTCACAATTCTAGGAAATGCACAATGAAATATCACGTGACGGTTAATTGTCTACGAAATAGACGGAAGTAGGCAGACATACAGACCAACACACATAGGCTACAGACAGAGACACAGCCGCAACAGACAGGCAGACAGACCGACAGACAGACAGACAGACAGACCGACATACCGACATACAGACCGACAGACCGACAGACCGACAGACCGACAGACCGAAAGACAGACCGACAGACAGACCGACAGACAGACCGACAGACAGACAGACCGACAGACCGAAAGACAGACCGACAGACAGACCGACAGACCGACAGACAGACCGACAGACAGACCGACAGACAGACCGACAGACAGACAGACAGACCGACAGACAGACAGACATACCGACAGACAGACCGACAGACCGACAGACAGACCGACAGACAGACCGACAGACCGACCGACAGACAGACCGACATACCGACAGACAGACCGACAGACCGACCGACAGACCGAAAGACAGACAGACCGAAAGACCGACGGACCGACAGACCGACAGACAGACCGACAGACCGACAGACCGACAGACCGACAGACAGACAGACAGACCGACAGACAGACAGACCGACAGACCGACAGACAGGCAGACCGATAGACAGACAGACAGAGTGTTTGACACAATGATGAGCTATACGAACAGAACTATGTACGCTGATTCCGGAATTTAAATTTCCCCTTTTCCACCAGTCGTAGGCTATAGGTGAGCATGTGATACTGTTGTAATAATTTAGGCTGACCAGCTATTGGGAACTTAAAAAATGGGACACTTCAATCACAAAATAATTTGTGTTGTTGTCAATAGCTTATAATAACACCTGCACAAATATTTATTTTATGGTTATGCATTGTGTTTGTATAACAGTTACTGAAAGGTTTAATTGCAAATCAATGATGCCTTTTAATTTAAATTTAAATTCTAAATTTATCAAATCAGTCACTCAAATTTTGGCACCTGAATGTATGATTCTTACAAGTGTTTTTGTCTGCTAACATTCTTGCATAACATATCATGTTTTTAAATTTTAATTTAGTTATTCTAAATTTATCAGATCAGTCACTCATATTTGGCACTTGAATGTATGCTTCTTAAATGCTTTTTTCTGCTAATATTCTGTCATAAAATGCAACAAATGTTTCTTCCATATTCACTTTCACTATCATAACAGCTTCAAGAGTTTCTTCTGCTAATCGACTTTTTTGATCTGACCAATAGCAAGAACTAATTTAAGGCATTCCGTAAGATTTTATCAGTAAGAAAACTCGCTCAACTATAATAAACACCGGAAGAGGTAACATGTTTTGTAATAAATAAACGTGAAGTTAAAAATGAATTTACTCGCCAGTTGCCAGTAGTAAAATCAAGGAGACGTTGGTAAGTCAGGTCAATTTTTAAAAACCGAGAGATTTTTAGGGTTTGGCTAACAACCAGGACATTTTTAGGGTTTGGCCTAACTTTCCCGGCCGCCGGGACCGCTAGCTAGTAGTCTCAATTTTCTGCTAGCCGGAATAAATGTTAGAGTAGTCTGGTCCGCCTATTATAATTATTATTTGTAGTATATTCATGTAGTAGTAGGTGTAGTAGTGGAAGAAGTAGTGGTGGTATAGAGTAGTAATACTAATGGCAGCAGCAGAAATAGTACTAGAATTAGTATTAGTATTACCTGGGAGCCATGGACTAATATTATTAATATTCAGATGTTTATTTCTCCAGGTCCTTTCGAAAGCGAGGCTCTTGGTTTCCTGACGGAATGTATTAAATTAAGTTCTTGTTATTTTCACCGATTTTGAGGACGAAACGTTGGACGAAAGGAAGGAAGAAGGACGGACGGACGTCCATCAGACGACCACAAGGACTTAAGGACGAAATTGTGTCGTCTGGTTAGTGATGTCATAGTGTCCTCGATCGCCGCCAATGGCGGGAATTTCATCAGACGACGGCGAATGAAGGGGAGGGCAAAATGTCTACACTTGCTTAATTGGGTCACGGGGTTTTCGAGTGCGCCCTGTCTCTCTCTTTCGCTCTCTATCTCTCGCTCTCTGTTTGTCTGTATATCTCTATGTCTCCAGTCATCCAGTCATCCAGTGGCAATCTCTCTCTATGTCTTTCTGTGTGCCGCTATTAATGTCTCTCTCGTTATGTGTCTCTCTGTCTCAAGTGGGGAACTGGGGCTACAGTACATTCATTATGTCTCACTGTGTCTCTCTTTCTCTGTGTGCCTCTCTATCTCTGTGTCTGTCTCTCTATGACTGTCTACCTATGTCACTATCAATCTTGAGCGTTCCAGAACTTTTCCAGGGCTCTCTGTCGTTATCTCTCGGGTTCTATATGGATAATCCGAAGGTATGATAGTTCGAAGCAAATTTTCTAGTCCGAAGATTTTGGGACTATAGAACCTTCGGGCTATCGAACCATATGCACTCTCGAGCTTACACTAATATTCGGACTATCGAGCCTTCGGACTATCGAACCTTCGGACTATCGAGCCTTCGGACTATCGAACCTTCGGACTATCGAACCTTCGGACTATCGAGCCTTCGGACTATCGAACCTTCGGACTATCGAACCTTCGGACTATCGAACCTTCGGACTATCGAACCTTCGGACTATCGAACCTTCGGACTATCGAACGGTCCCCAGCCATCGCTATATTCATATCGCTGTTTTTTACTGTAGCTCTGCCTCTGTTTCTGATCTGTTTCTGCCTGCCTGCCCGTCTGTATGTCTATCTGTCTGTCTGTATGTCTATCTGTCTGTCTGTCTGTCTATCTGTCTGTCTGTCTGTCTGTCTGTCTGTTCGTCTGTATGTCTATCGCTATGCGTCTGTCTGTCTATGTCTTTATCTGACTGTCTCTGCTTTAGTCCATCTTTTCTTCTCTCTCTTTCCATAATCTACGTCTGCTGACCTCTCCATGTCCGCAACCTTCCCTCTCCATAATATATCCTCATTCCACTCCCAAACACCCCACCCCTCTTCCCACTCGCCGTCTCCAGACATGCGCGGTTCGTTGCTCGATAGCAACGTCCTCTCGTAAAATCTCGTCAGTCGCACCATTAGGACCTGGCTTTGTGTTTCTCCGAAACTCATCGATCTGGTCTTATAGCCCTGGGCATCGACCGGTGTGGGTCCAAATAGTCATAACACAAAGACAGTTCTGATATACTCCGTCACTGCCAGTCCCAAGTCTTTGTAAAGGAGGAGGGCGACCCTGATGATCTTTGTTATCTCATGCAGAGTCGTCTAACTACTATAGTTGCGACAAGTGCTATTATTGAATCTTGAGCGACTGATTCATACCAAGGGAATTTTGAACCAATGGAGTCATTTAAGGAGAGAAATGATATGTTGGTGCTTGGGGGTTTTGGTCACGAGCTGTGTTGAAATCACGTATATATGGCAGATTTTGCAAAGGTCACAGATATTGCCTGAAGCACGAGCGGTAAAGGCGGGTGATGCAATCGCAGAATTTAAGGTTTGGTAAAAAAATTATACCTCAGGTTAGCACAAGTATTACAACACAATTTGCGGACAGGATTCGTTGAAGGGTGTTTGGTGTAAACAAAAGGGTGATGGAAGATACGGAGGGTTCTTAATGCATGGATTTTGTTTATAGGGGTCAAGTCACAGGAGAGTTGAGGTTATCCAGGAGGAGTTAATACCCCACTAAGAATACGTCTGGCTTACCTGCATTCCGTATCAAATAAAATTATACTCGAATAAATGTACTGAACGACGATAGAAAAGATAAAAGATGAGTAAAACAATAATCACTTTGATGATTAGCTACAGATAGAAGCATAATACCCAAAGCATGGTAGAACCTTGTCACAAAATATTCCGTTGTTCCAATTCCGATAACTTACTATTTATAGACAGGACTTCATTTCGCATCTATAAATATCGATTGTCAATATATTTCAAACTCCACATGGAGTTATTTCAATTTCCTATTAAGTGTTTATTATCAAGGCACTGTAGGTTACTTTATAAATCGCCTAACCGAAATCATAATTGTAACTTAAACTATGACAATTTATATAGCATCGTCTGTAGCAGGTTACTTCAAAGGTGCCCTACTCTGTCCCCCGGAACCGTTATCGCAACTAACCTACGTGTCACCACACCGGAAATACGGCGCTGACTGTCCCCAGAGGGGGTCTGGGAAGATGTTGCGGTCCAAGTGGCAGAGGTGTGTGATAATAGGCCAAGTACAGCGCCCAGAGGGGGGTAGGATCTGTCGGCCATGTGATCCTGGAGTTGAGACAACTAGGTCAGGTCAAGCACCAAATGAGGTCGGCGATGGTTTGGTCAGACGTCTGGCTTCGAAGTCGACTGTCTACGACAACCAATGACGCGTCTGTCTGCGTCCGAGTGACGTAATTATGCATTCGGCACTACACCGATCTCTAGTTGTTCCAATCTGTCAACCCATGTGCTTACTGACTGACTGACCGACCGACCGACCGACCGACCGACCGACCGACTGACTAACTGACTGACTGACTAATTGTGTAACTGATGGATATTTTGATTGATTGATTGAATCGTTTATTCTTTCATTCTTGTCTTTCTTTATTCGGTAATTTATATTTTCATTGATTGATTTTTAATTACGTAATTAATTTATTCATGTTTTAGCACCAAACGATCTTCATTTGTATACAGATCCTGATTCCTCCTTTTCGCCCCTCTGCCTCCATCGTCGTTTAAATACTAAATGCCATCCACCCTACCTAGCCGTCTGACTGACTTCTTGCCCTACCCTTTGAATCTTTGCACAAACCCAATTTTGACCCTCTGTCTACTGATTTTGTTCTAACTAAGCGAGTAAGCGGAGGCTTATGAATAAGCTGGTTCCCGCGACAACGCTGCTGTGGGCACTGAGGAAATCCCAATATTACGATTACAGCTTAGCACTTCGACGACGATGATAATGATGATGATGGCGACGACGACAAAGATGATAATTCTTAGTAGTCGCACCCCGTCATTCATCGCTATCATTTCGCTCCTGAGTAGGTTCTTGAATGAAGGCTATATAATGTTCAGAATGAATGGATGTTGCTTGGACACGGTTGCTTTCATATGGAAAGTCACATCGCCCACTCCCTGCCTCCCTATACTCGGCAGCATTCATTCCCCTTGGCTGCTGCGATTGGTTTACTGGCCGAGTTTGTTCATCTTCACGCATGGCTGGAGATCATCGATGTAGACGCCTTTGTCTAGAACCAAAGACGGTGGGTGACTCAATTACAACCACAACAACATCAGCAGCTGGTACTTGATCGGTAGAGATACTAGAGAAGATGCCAAGCGACCTTCTTTGGGTTCTTCCCACGGTTTGCTCCTTGTCCATCTCTGTCGTTGAATATGTCACTCCGTGTGTCTCTGTCTATGATTGTCTACGTCTCTCTTTCACGCTCGACGTTTGTCTCTATCTGGCTGTATAAAGCTCTACATCTGTTTCCATATACGTCTGACTATCCATCTATCTCTGTCTCTCTATCTGTCTGTCTGTCTGTCTGTCTGTCTGTCTGTCTGTCTCTCTCTCTCTATATATATATATAACATAAGGATTATGCATATATAATATATAATTTACTTGCATTTGTCTCTGTGAACCTACCTCCTGTCTCTATCTCTGTCTTTTCTCCAATCTCTCTGTCTGTCTTCGTTGCTGTCTGTCTGTTCCTGTATGTTTCATCATCCGTCACGTGCGCCAGTGAACGTGTGTCCTAGATTTGAGGCAACACGTGTTCACACGAATGAACGAAAGGGCGGAGGAGAGCAAAGAATGCATTGGAATGGGGTTTTTAATGCACGTGCTTTGGGGGTTATTTTGGTGCGTTAGCTTGGGTACAGCTAGCTGCCGACTTTTCTCGACAAAAGACATTTAAGATATCTAGAGATCTAGACAGAAAGAGAGATAGAAGCTGGAGAGAGGAGTACGAAACACAGAGTCAGAAAGGAGACAGACAGACAGACAGACAGACAGACAGACAGACAGACAGACAGACAGACAGACAGACAGACAGACAGACAGACAGGCAGACAGACAGACAGACAGACAGACAGACAGACAGACAGACATGCACACAAACAGCCTGATAGACAGGCAGAGACAGGCAAACCGATAAATTGACATTCAACACAATCATATACTCAAGAAACAGGACATATACATAAACGGATTTATAGAAATTAATAAATTTATTGATGGGTAGATAGATAGATGGATGGATGGAATAGATGGATGGATAGATAGATAGATAGATAGATAGATAGATAGATAGATAGATAGATAGATAGATAGATAGATAGATAGATAGATAGATAGATAGATAGATAGATAGATAGATAGATAGATAGATAGATAGATAGATAGATAGATAGATAGATAGATAGATAGATAGATAGATAGATAGATAGATAGATAGATAGATAGATAGATAGATAGATAGATAGATAGATAGATAGATAGATAGATAGATAGATAGATAGATAGATAGATAGATAGATAGATAGATAGATAGATAGATAGACTGAGAGATGAATAGATGGATAGCTAAATAGATAGATAAATAGACAGGCAGAGATGGACCCTATTAAGAGACAGAGAAATAAACTGATTTTGCCAAACAAGCAGAGACACAGATTGAGCACAGGGAAAACAGAAGCAAAGACAGCCAGGCTCACAGACCGACAGACGGACAGACAGACACGCGAACGGATAAAAAGTTGTTTCTTGGTGTACAGAGGTCGTAGAGGTGACTTCGTCTTAGACTGCAGTTGTTTACAGAATGAGAGGTCTTGTAGTTGTAGCACTTGTAGTTGTCATCATCATCGCGTCGTCGTCTTCGTCTTCCTTGTAGTCGTTGTTACTTCGGTTCTTTGTTTGAGGTCGATGTGAAGAGGGACTTAAGGCAATGGCTGACCAACAGAACGCAAGATATGCCGTGCGTTCATCCTCTAAGACTCTTACGATGAAAATCTTTGGGAATAATATTGATAATGAAGCGAATATAATGTACGGTAATAAAGTTTAATATATAGATATCAATCAATTTATGAAATTTTATACAGCGCCTCTTCAAAAAGTCCATTCAGATGTTCTCTCTTCGATAGCTTATGTAATGTTAAATGTTATGTCAACTCTGCATCAGTTAACAAAACTATGCACAGTAAGCTGAAAAGAGTCGCCAGTGGTGGGCCCACGCACAAACATGGAACCAACCAACGGATTCCCATCGACAGTTGACAGATGGCACGGAAATATCATGCGATATCATATCAGATAATAAAACATGACACGATACTAATGATGTTACGTTTATTTACAAGATATAACGTAACGTAACACGTTATATAGATTTTACGGCTCGTACGCAGCAACCTAAGGAGCAGCTTTGCCCTAGAAATTGGCGATTACCAATTCCCTTCCTACCTGTCTTCCCTCCCCTTCCTCCTCTTCTCTCCATCCTTCCCTCTCTTCTCCTTCCACCCCTTCCCCACATACGAATTGTGTGTGACTACACCGTCCCACGCAGGTAATAATGTTCACTTAAATCTTACAGTTGAGATCCTTCCCCACAGTTGAGGGTTTTAATGGACACCACGTCATCAAATGTTACTATATGCAAACTGCACTAGCCAGAAATTTAACTAGTAAGACCATTATATAGTGGCCCTTAGCTGTGAAGAGGCGTAGAGTAGGCTACGATAGGGATGTGCATGATGAGATCAATGAGCAAAGTTTGGATTATAATTCGGAGATTCGTTCAGGGCCAAATAGCAGTTTGTTTCAAATTTATGTTATAGTTTAAGCCTTGTTTTAACTTTCCAGTTTAAATTTTAGTTGTAATAATCTTTTCAGTTGTTATTTTGGCTTCAGTTTTCAAAACATTTCAGTTTTAACTAAGTCTTGCACATATTAAAAAAATTGGTTATATCTTTACATCTATATCTTTTACCAGAGACATTCATTTGGTTTCACAACAACAGAAAATTTCGATTCAGTTTTCGACTTCCATGTTCAATTTTAGTTGCAATTTAGTACTTTTCAGTTTAATTTTAGTTACAGTTTTCAGATCTTTCGAGTTTTAGCTTTAGTTTCAGTTAACTTAAATGGAACTTCCAGTTGAATGCTAATATAACCTTCAGTTTCAACTATCTTTAACAAAACAGACAAATAAGGGGAACTGGCGCATATAGCGCAGTGGAACGTTCGCGTGGTCTGTGCTTATGTTCAACTTCATCATTGCACTCAGCTGACATAGCGCATTCGATGCCGGATTCCATACTTCACCAAAAGCCATCTAGCGATCAAATAGGGTAACGATGGCATAAATAAGCGATCGTTTGAAGACGACGGCGGTGCCTTTGCATAGGCTGCAGCAGCAGTGGCGGCAACAACTTCTGCAGCCGTAGCATCTCAATCGCCAGAGGCAACAGAGACAGACGAGACTGCTATAGGACAATTTCGGGTTTTATCTGTGATGTTCCACTTGGACTTCTTAGGAACAATTGCCTAACAGACAGACAAACTGAAAGACGGACAAACAGACATACAGATAGACAGACCGACAGACAGGTAGACAGACAGATAGACAGACAGATGGACAGACAGGTAGACAGACAGATAGACAGACACTGTAAGACAGACAGAAATACAAGGAAGAATAGAAAAATTAAGAAAGAGATAGAGAGTTAGAATGGCAAAGAGAGAGACAGAGACAGATATAGACAGAGAGACAACGAGAGAGATACAAACAATGAAAGAGAGAGACAAAGAATCAGGCCGAGACTTAGAGAGGCAGGAAACAGAGACACTAGAAGAAAAAACTCTTTTTTTATGTCGATGATTCCTCGTTTTCCGGTCTACTTTCTTCTCTCCCTTTGAACTTGCCGCCTGTCTTCCTCCTCCACAATGCACCCTCCTCACTCGCTCTCTCCTAATGACGTCGTGACGACATAAACGTGCAAATACTCGTATGTCAATCTGTATCTGTGAGTTCGACCATGTGATTCCTCTAACTGGCTACTTGGCACAGGGACGATCTGACCTGGAATTTGTCCAGAATCTTTCTGGAGTCATTCATTCAGCCATTGCCATCTGAGGTCAAACCAGTTTATGACTGCAATCACAGATATGCTAATTTAAAATGAGCTACAGAAGACCATGGATGGACGCATGCATGAATGTCTCTCTGTCTCTGGCTTTGCCTCTGTCTCTTTGTGTCTCTATCTGTCACTATGCGTCTCCCACTGTCTGTGTGTTTCTTTCGCTGGTTCTATGCCTATGTATCTGCATCTATCTCTTTCTTCTTCTCTGTCTCTTTCTCTCCCTCTGTGTTTCCGGATATCATTCTATCTGTTTCTACATCTGTCTATTTCACACCACATGCCGCTCTCTCTGTCTCATCCTCTGTCTTTGCCTCTGTCATTCTCTCTCTAAATTCCACTGTCTGTCTGTCTGTCTCTCTCTGTCTATCTGTCCGTCTCTATCTGTCTGTCTATCTGTGTGTGTGTGTGTGTGTGTGTGTGTGTGTCTGTCTCTCTTATTAAGTCACTCACTCACTCACTCTGATTCTCTCTGTCTCTCTGTCTCTGTCTCTCTGTTTCTCTCACCTTCAAGCGCCCTCAATCGGTTGAGTGGATTCACAAGGAACAATAAAAATCATAGGCTGGCTCCCTGTAAGTGCGATTCACTTGTGGCCTCGATTTATGCAGCGCCAATGGAGTCTGAACTGGTTTGAAGTTGAGCATCAGGATTTACAACCTTTCTCTTTGTCGTCTTCCTGTCCTTAATCTTGCCGTTCCTCTTATTCCAGTTCCTCATCCGTTCGTTCTGCTGTGCCTTTGAAATCGTGTGACGCTCCAACTGGTAGGAAAGGAAACACTTTGGGAATCTCTGATCCTCCAGTTCAGTTCCACGCATCCACTGCAGGTTCCGCCACCTGTTCCAATGGAACTGGAAAAGTGCTGAAGCATGCTGCAGAATTAGAGGAGAGGAATGGGTGGCAGCAGTAGCAGTAGCAGTAGCAGTAGAAGTTGCAGTAGCAGTAGCAGTAGCAGTAGAAGTGGGAGTAGCAGTAGCAGTGGCAGTGGCAGTGGCAGTAGCAGTAGAAGTGGCAGTAGCAGTAGCAGTAGAAGTGGCAGTGGCAGTAGCAGTGGCAGTAGAAGTGACAGAACAGACAGATACATTGGAAGAATGCGAACAAGGACAAGGAGGAGGAGGGGTGAGAGAAGGAGAACGAGTAAGAGAAGACAGAGAGGAAGGTGAAGAAGAAGAAGGAGAAAAGGGAGAGGAAGATGATGAGGAAGAAGAAGGAGGAGGAGGTGGTGAAGGAGGTGGTGGTGGTGGATAAGAAGGAAAACGAGGAGCAAGATCAGCGAGAAGAAGAAAAGTGTGAGTGGATTTGTGTTGCCAATTAGAGTTGAAGCAACCTATACACTTATTCAATTTGCTTACAATAGTAATTTACCTCATCGCACGCTGACCTTACCTTAGTACCTAACTTTTCCTGAACTTCTGTTGCTATGTGCTATCGTTCATTTCGACCTCCTGTATCTCACAATTTCATAATAGGCCAAATAGATCATAATTAATTGCTCGATACAAACCGGGTTAAATGCTTTAAGGTATTGAAGATCTCAGCAATACGTTCGACTAAAGATACACATCCGAAAGAATAGATACAGTGTCTAAAATTATCGCAATAAGAAGAAGGTCTGAGAGGCGCAGACTGGGGAATGCACCCATTCACGGTCTATGGTAGCACTGGGGAATGCACCCATTCACGGTCTATGGTAGCACTGGGGAATGCACCCATTCACGGTCTATGGTAGCACTGGGGAATGCACCCATTCACGGTCTATGGTAGCACTGGGGAATGCACCCATTCACGGTCTATGGTAGCACTGGGGAATGCACCCATTCACGGTCTATGGTAGCACTGGGGAATGCACCCATTCACGGTCTATGGTAGCCTATATGCAGCGTATGAGCTCGTGAAGCAGCCCCACAAATTTAGGGGCCCCAATATTTTATCGATTGAAGAAAGTAATCGCTTCGTCGTTATTATATGACAATATTATTATTGCCAACAAAATTTTCCAACATATTTTGCCAACAAGTCAAAAAAATTAATTTAAATAAACTACTCCGAACTCTAAAATATGAATTTTTAAAATTGTCATTTGAACATAGACCCATGTAGCAAAAATGGGCAGCATAAAATGATTTTACGATGAGCCCCTAATTGCTAAATGCTGCCCTGCATCCTCTTGTACTAGCGACCCAATTAGGGTTAAACTGTCTTCTCAATCTCACCCGTCTCAATGTTCTATTCTGATTGAATTAAGACAAGACAATTGGGGTATTCCATAGCAACGCCTTTGTCTTCCAACAATGACAATTTCTACTGAGAAACGCACAGTCACACCAAATATACACACAAACACAAACAGAATGACACACCCAAACACACGTACAGACAGAGACAGACAGATAGACAGAGAGAGAGAGACAGACAGACAGACAGACAGACAGTGACTGCAATCATACGTACAAACACGGACATGCACCTGCATAATATTAACACGCAATTATACACACGGATGCACACAGATGGTCATCAACAGCATATAATACTATGTGTATGATCACTAATGGTGTAAGACAGATGTTTATTGAGGTCTCAGGAGTGTTTGTTCAACCGTTGCTCTTACGTAGGAATTCCTATTGTGCTAGGTTGGCCTACCTGTTGGAGAAGACGTTTATCAAATCACTCCTCGTCACCTGTCAGCAAGAGTGTCTTTAGACTCGTGAGTATATGTATACCCACAATCTCACCTGCTCAGTCCTGAACTCACTTCACTGACTGCTCAAGACTTCCTCTTTGGTGGGCATGGAATGGCAGCGCAACTGAATGGCTGCACCGAATGGGAGCTATATAAATTCAATAGTTAGATCGAACGATACATATGTATTCAGTATGTCATAATTCATTGGTATGTACTCATATGTATATACCTTCGAATATGTATGTAAGTATGTATGTATATATGTATGCATGTTTTTACGTATGTATGTATGTTTGTATGTATGTATATATGTATATATGTATGTTTGCACGTATTTTGACGTTGATGTGCTTGTGTGTGTGTGTGTGTGTGTGTGTTTGTGTGTGTGTGTGTGTGTGTGTGTGTGTGTGTGTGAAAGTGTACTTTAAACTTTGTATTTTCGTAATTATTGTTCTTCTTAAGCGACCGGTCACCTGTTTTGATATCACTTGAACTACAAGTGGTCAAAACGATGAGAATAATAAGTGGAGCGTATGATTACAGACGGTTTCAAGACGGGCCTGATATTTCTTCAGGCCTTTAGGCTTTGACGATAGGCTGCTGACACCATAGAATACTTGTGAACGGTATATCCCCTGTAAAACCCAGAGGACGATTTGCGGTCGCCAGCCAATCAGAAACGCCAGAGCTCTGGTAGAGAACTTCCTCTGTGAAGACCTTAGCGGGCGACTGAACTGCGAAAAGGGAAGACTTTGAACGCTGTTCTGACGAGGAAGAATGGTCTGAAAAGATCTGAGTATGGACCATTGAAAAGACCATTTCGATCGTAGTATAACGTCGACATGCGATCAATGCAGTTTGCCACTGAGATATTTCTCGCCGTCTAAGCAAAGTGAAAGTACATGCGAGTGTGGATATTTACGTTATAACCGTTTGTGTAGCGCTATATTAACTGCGTGGTATAAAAATACAGACCCAGATGCTTACTTACCCGTATAAAGGTATAAACATTTAGATATTCATACATACTTAACTATATATATATATATATATATATATGTGTGTGTGTGTGTGTGTGTGTGTGTGTGTGTGTGTGTGTGTGTGTGCACTTGGATGATCACATAAGTTTTATAATGATATACAAAGCGATGTCATTATCATCATAGTCAACATGGTTCATGGGTTGAAGATCCGAAGGTATCCAATGCAACCCTGATTCCCGTTTTCAGAGTTTTTGCGTTCTATATCTCTCCACCCATCCGTTCGACCCTTCCATGGGGAGATCCAGACTTGGGACTGGCTTTGATACTGTCCAGTATCCGAGGTGGTGACGTTGTGGTACACACAGGCACGTGCATATATTAGCAATACACTCGACAAAAGGCGACGAGAAAGAACAGATAATAATTGAATTGCAATACTCCAGATGCGATAAGACAACTTAGTAAACGGACAAGAACATCCGCAATATTTTGAGTTAGAGGCCAAATATTAGTTCGAAATTGCCCCATTTAAATGTAAGACTGCAGATGTTTTATGTTGGGAATATAAGATTCCACTCTCAACCGTGGATCTAATGGAAGAGTTTTTGTGACCTTCATATGCGTTGGGAAAGTGGACCTCAACAGTTTCGCTCACGTTAAGACTGAGTGAATTTTGAGATAAACTTAGGAACATTCAATTTTAAAGACAGTTACATGACCCTTGGAGCTATGAACGATAATGACAATATCTAAATGAATCATGGATAAGATGAATATATTTGAAGGTCGTCAGAAGGTTATTAGCCCTACATAATGATAGAAAGCACTAGAGAAGAACACCGAGATATAGCAAAGCACTCGACTGAGATTCGCATGGTCATAAATGATGTGAAAGGCCTTGTAGCGGATAAAATGAGAAATTCTCACGTAGGCCTATAACAATGTAGTATATGCCCTACTATTGGTCTGACATATTCGTCATCAGTCACACATGGCAAGATACATACTTACTTTCCTTCTTTATAATTATACAGATGACTTGTGTTTTGCTTTGCCACGTGGCAGATATGGAGTCGTGTGACGTCATAGCTTTTCAAAACGCGATCGTGAGGACTTCATTGATTGCGAACGCTGATGTCAGAGTGACGAAGGCGCCTTTTGATGACGTAGACAGACACTTCTTTCCATCGAACGGGTACCTTTCAGCTGACGAGAATGTGCTCTACGTCGAAGCCGTTCCAATTGCAGCCTCTGAGCTCAAGAAGGAGGACGTCGACGTAGTCAGAATCTGCCCAAGGTCTGACGAAAACACGACGCGGTCAGGGAGTGGTATCAGACATCCAGATGGAGACACTGACAAAGACGGAGACGGAAAGGAAGCTGACGTAGGCGAACAGAATTCACTGTTTGGCAGTGACCGCTTGGACAACGATGGAGGAATTAAGAAGGCGGGTCCAGAAGAAGAAGTGGGGGACCTTCAGACATCTCTCATCGAGGACATGCAACGTCTTGCTCTGCTGTCAACTGACGATCGACCATCGTCGAGAAATTCCAAGTTGACTGAATCCTTCGACCAGAGAGACGAAATGAAACAGCAGGGGAACTCGCCGACCGATGGGGACCGTTTGGCCAGAGGTCCGACCGGTGGAACAGCCGTCGCCTATCCGCCGAAGCCACTCAACTGGATCGGGCAATCGTGTCCAGGGGCGAAGCGATCGCAGTTCGCAGTGCCTGAATTCGTCCACTTCGGAAACGACCTCTTCATCGATTCCACCGTCGTAGGGTCGCTCTCCGCAGAGGGCGAAGACTGCCTCTTCCAACCGTCCAAGTACCGCAAGGGACCACAGCCGGTGGAGAGCGAGGATCAATCTCTCCCTGACGAGCCGTCCCTGCCCTTCCCCTGGCTTTCTTCAATGGAAGTGGCTGAGGTCCTGGGCAGCACTGAATGCGGAGTCAACTTGGAGGATTTCTTCCTTGCGGAAAACAACTATAACGTTCCAGAACAATTGCAGAAGATCAAGTATGAGCTAGATCCATATTCTCCAGGTCACCAGCTTCAGAACGGTTCAGTCGTCGGTGAGCTCTTTCCTTCTGCAGACCCCGGATGCTCCCCTACTTTCCTGCAGCATATTAATCAAGGTTACATGCATCAGCAACCCTCTCTTCCTGGCATTTCCATCCTGCGCACCAATAACCAAACTAATGCCCTGTCCCACGGCCCAATCCTACCCGCCATCAACTCCTCCAATAGACTCTTTCAACCTGGAATGACCGATGATCCCACTCAGTTCTGCGCTGATGCCCTGAACCTCGGTTGCCGCACTGGCATCCTGGCAGAAGAAGCTAGTCCACCGGATAGCGGTTACGGAGGCTCAGACTACAGCCAGTCGCCGCATCCGCCGCCGAAGGGAAGCCCTGGTCGCGATGAAGACTTCTCTCTCGAGTCGCAAGAAAACTTGGCGGAAATCGAGGCAATATTGAATTTCATCGAAAACGAGGTTCAGACTTCAAACGGAAACCATCCAATGATTGCTCCGTTCACAAAATACACCATCCCACTGGAACATCCACCACCTGGAAAACAACCACCACCTAGAAAACACCCACCGAATCCTGCGTCCGGTTGTTACCAGTTACCACAAGTAAATCCTCAACCTGAACCAACAAATCCTCCATCCAAAAATTACCACATTCCACTGGAAAATCTTCAGGTTACACAGACGGTGGGTCAGTTCCATCATCCGTCGTCTTACTCCTCTGTGGCATCGCTCCAGCCCGTTCAGTCTTCATCCATCCAGAGGACGCCTGTCTCGTCCTCTGTCAGCAACACGTCTCCAGCTATTCCACCGAGCGTCCGGTCCCCAGAAAACCCAGCTGAATCAACGAAACGAAGACTGAAAGGAACGAATTCAACCGCCCCAGAGACCCAGAGGAAAGGCAAGGCTTCTCCGTCAAACACGTTCGATCTAATTAAATCTGATGAAACGTAATCTGCCATAATGTAACTTTACGTAACGCTGTCTAAAGCAATATGACGCAATGGAATGTTGCGTATGTCACTGTGTTGTTATCCAACTATATATATACACGTATTATATATACATATAATATATATATGTATTATTTACAATGCAGCATAGTGTAGCGCTGTGTAACGTATATAACTTAATGTAACGTAATACAACGCCATGGAATCCGAGGGACCGTTAATGACGGTGCTAATCGTCATACTGAGTTGTGAGTCTAGTAACATAAATAAAGAAATCAATTTATACATACATAATTATGCACCTACACACATGCACACATACATATTGTAACACCCATATCTACACATATAGATACCTGCATACATACATACATACATACATACATACATACATACATACATACATACATACATACATACATACATACATACATACATACATACATACATGCATCCATACATACATACATACATACATACATGCATTCATACATACATACATACATACATACATACATGCATACATACATACGTACGTACGTACGTACGTACGTACGTTCATACATACGTACATACATACATACATACATACATACATACATACATACATACATACATGCATCCATACATACATACATACATACATACATACATACATACATGCATCCATACATACATACATACATACATACATACATGCATACATACATACATACGTACGTACGTACGTACGTACATTCATACATACGTACATACATACATACATACGCACATACGTACATACGTACATACGTACATACATACATACATACATACATACATGCATCCATACATACATACATACATACATACATGCATACATACATACATACGTACGTACGTACGTACATTCATACATACGTACATACATACATACATACGTACATACGTACATACGTACATACATACATACATACGTACATACGTACATACGTACGTACATACATACATACATACATGCATACATACATACGTATGTACAAGCCGCACATGTATATGTTGGTTCAACGTAGACGTGGTTTTTATTTTCCTTTCCAGATGAGTCGTTGATTGAGAGGAAGCAGTTGGCCAAAGCAAGTAGCGTCATCGCTCGACTGACGAGGGACCAGCTCGTCACGCCTGACTCCGACCAAGACACGTAAGTTCGTCTGCTGGCGTCACGCATGACTAATTCAGCGTCACGTGCCTTGTAGAACGTGCGCTAGATAAATCGGAGGAATTATTCATGCTTACTCACAATTCTGTTCAGTCTCGCAAGCACAGCAGACAATTGATCGGATATAAGTAGTGATCGCTTTCTGCGTTTTTTTCAGAGACCCCGCCCCAAGGTTGAAACCAAGTCACGAAATCAGGTTACACACATTGCTACTGTTATTGTTTGTAATGATATTATTATCATGATTTTTACTATTTTTATTGTTATTATTGTTATTATTATTATTATTATTATTATTAATTATTATTTTGTTTATAATTATTATTACTATTTTTACTATTATTATTATTATTATTATTATTATTATTATTATTATTAGTAGTATTATTGGTATTATTGATATTATTATTATTGGAAGTAGTGGTAGTTGTAGTAGTAGTAGCAGAAGTAGTAGGGGAAGTAGTATTAGTAGTATATTTAACATCGTAATTTTCATCGTAATTCATTATTCATTGATCAAGAAGATTTATATGGCGTCCCCTCAAAGTTACTACTCAGTAACTCAGCTACTTCACATCATCACCACCACCACCACCAACATCATCGTCAATAATCGAACCTCACTGTTATCATTATTGTTATCATCATTGTCATTGTTGTTATTGTGATTGTTATAGCTGTTATTTTTTATATTGTTATTTATAAATGTTGCTGTTGTTGCGAGTCAGTTAATAGCCGCCAACTAATGATGAGGCGTCAAACGATGAGATGTAACAGTAACCGTATCCTAGGAGACGATCGCTCTTTATAGACTACCGTGACCAGCTCACAGGCCTACATACATTACGCTAACAGGCGTAGCTGTGGGAATTAATAATTATTGTGGCCTGAAGTTATACACTTATCGTAGCATTACGCTTAGATTATAATGACTGTTCACTACACATACTTGCCGTACGGTATTGTCACTTGTCACTGTGGCAGGGGGGGGGGCTACAGCTGACACCCCAGGGAAATTCCCACTTCCTCTTATGCGCTCTGTTTTTATGAACTTTGCAAGGGTTGTGATGAACTTTCTGTCTCATTGTGTTGAGTGACAAAGGTCGAATTCACAGCTCATTGCGATGTATGGGATCCGATGATTTCTAAGCTACAGGCATTGTCAACTTCCTTCTAACTCTTTAGCGACCAGCGTGTACGAAAATGTATCGGAAAACATATGCAGCTGCTCGTTAAAGGGTTAGCAGAGAATCTATATAAGATTACATGTAAAGTCTGGTATCTCCCTCCCGCACGATTTAGCCATCCGCTTTACGTTTTAGCGCTGCTTATATCGTGTAGGATAAATGCACCACCAATGAAAACTATGTAAAGAACCCAACAGAAGCGAATGATATGAAACTGCTGTTTACAACAATTAGTTTAAACAATATATGGAAATATTATAAGACAAAATATCACTCTCAAACAATCGCAAATTGCGGAGAGAGCTAAACGTATCCTACTGAAAATGATTCTTATTGACATCAATATCAATACAATAATTATACAGATTTCATATTGGGATCAGTTCTGCTATCGCTCACAATCCCGCTGTCGAATGTCCAGCTGTTATTTTAGCAACGACCTCGTACTTTGTTGCGAATAATTTATCAATGATGATTTTTCCTCCATGATTTAGAGACTATGGTCTACTGACACCTTTCATGGTTCGTAATCGCTAAGAGTTATGGTCCCTGTTGATGGATATATGGTCCATCCATTGAACGCGTAACAGGACAAATGTTATCTATAGGCTTAATAGGCCATCATGTCCCGATAAGTCTGAGCTATTCTTCAGCAAAATAATTCGAAGTTTCGAATCCTAATGGAGACCCAAATACTAAGACTTCGTTACATTTATCAAATCCTAATGCCAATCACCTGTTCTGCCCATATGGCGACTTTGACCCTTGTTCATCTTGTAGGCTGCTGCATCTAGCTATTGCGAAGAACGAGCGATATATAACGGAGGCTCTTATCTGTCGCTTGGACCGGGATAAACTGACGAACAGCATGATCAACCTGAAGAACAAACAAGGACAGGTAATAGATCCTTGCATGGAGCCATATCAATCACATCGATCAATCTTAATCGATCAATGGATCCATCTTCATCGACCAATATATCAATCTTAATCGATCAATGGATCTATCTTCATCGACCAATATATCAATCTTAATCGATCAATGGATCCATCTTCATCGACCAATATATCAATCTTAATCGATCAATGGATCCATCTTCATCGACCAATATATCAATCTTCATCGATCAATAAGTCAATCTTCTACTGTTCGGCTGTTGTATCCTGAGCGCCTCTGACATCGAGCGGCGGTATAAGTGCTCCATTACTTTATCACATTATTATTATTACATTACATCTTACGATGTGTATGAGAGATGGCTGAGTGGCGCTGACTCGAAGGTCAGAAGGACACGAGTTCGATGCCCGTTAATCCCACGAGGTTGACTCAGCCTTCCATTCGCTAGGAGGCATTGGTAAAATGAGGAGTCTATTTAAGGCCCCTAATCGTATCTTTATCGTATTGCATCCTTGGATTCATATAGCGCATCTCGAATGATTACTATTCAGAGGCGCTCCCAGGACGCAAACAACCCGTGGGAAAAAGAAACGCCTAAAACGCCTTTAAAGAATAAGAGACCGATGGAGAGACTCCAGCCATTAGTTTAGCCTTAGTGATGGAGGAAGGTCATTCCAGGTAGATGGACCCACAACAGAAAACGCCCGATGCTGTGCCAAGGCAGTCTTAGTCCTAGGAACAAAAAGATCAAGATAATCAACAGAGTGCAATGAACGAGATAAATTTGTAGATGACGGCTTCGCAAACAGTCAGAGAGATCCTTGTAATACGGACCATACTAACCCGTAATAAATTAAGTCTCTGAAAAATAGGTCAAGGTCATGTTGACATTACGCATATACACACAATTATACATAATCGAGATCTACTTGGACTCAGTGACGTTTTGCAGGCATAACTACGAATTGCAGTACTTCCGCAATAGAGTCCGTGTGTATATATATATATATGCATAATATATATATATACATAATATATATATATATATACATAATATATATATATAATTTATATATATATTTGTGTATATTTATACACAAATATAATATTTCCCTACTCGTAAACTACCTGAATCGTAGGCTGTATGTTCCACAGGTCAACCGAGCCTCAGCATTTTAATAAAGATTGCCGTTGATTTATGCAAAAACTATTTAGGTCGATAGGCCAATGTATGTATGTATATACGGCCATTTATATAGCGCCTTATGTGGACGTCGCGAAGGTGCTAGATGAAATTTGCCGTAGCCAGGTGAGAGGCATTTAATAAATTTTTTTAAAGAATTATTATTAATTCATGCGGACAATTTATGTAGCGCTCTTCAATGTTACACTAATGCAACGGAATGTCACCAGATATTGCGTTATGGTCTGCATAGACTCCGCTGTGCCTGGCTACTGTAACCAACCAATGGGCTTTGGTTCGACTCCTCGTCGACAGAGGCGCTGATGTCAACGTACCCATCCCACTCGGGGTTAAACAGACGAAGTCCTTCTGCAGCCCTCTGCACTTCGCCGCCGGAAACGGAAAGGAATGGCTTCGAACCCTAGAGCAAATACTACGAGCCAAAACCATCGACCTCAAAGCACTCGACTCAGAAGGTATTAATCTGTCTCTGTCTGTCTTTGTCTCTTTCTGTCTCTCGGTCTGTCTATGTCTAATGTCAATGTCTATGTCAACTAATGTCTATGTCTATGTTTCTCTGTCTCTCGCTCTCTGTCTCTCTCTCTCTCTCACTCTCTCTGCCTGTCTGTCTGTCTGTCTCCCTCCCCCTCTATCTATCTATATCTCTCTCTATCTGTCTGTCTGTCTGTCTGTCTGTCTGTCTATCTATCTATCTATCTATCTATCTATCTATCTATCTATCTATCTATCTATCTATCTATCTATCTATCTATCTATCTATCTATCTATCTATCTATCTATATATCTCTCTCTATCTATCTATCTATCTATCTATCTATCTATCTATCTATCTATCTATCTATCTATCTATCTATCTATCTATCTATCTATATATATATATATATCTATCTCTCTATCTCTCTATCCATCTATTCATCTCTCTCATATATATATTCTTACCTAATCTTACCTTACCTTTACCTTACTTGACTAACCATGCTTTAGTTTACTTTACTTTACGTAGGCTATGGCTCAAATGACTCTACTTGCCTTACTTTACAATTACTGCCATCTGGAGATAAGATTCATTCCTTGCGCATTTTTATATTGCGACCATTAACCTCTGGCCACAACCCCAAACGTAATCACAATCTCCAAGCTTCAAAGCAGCCACTCGTAAACCAAGCGCATGCAGGGTACCAGCTTATTCACGAGCCATCCAAAGGGTGGATAGACGGGCAAGATCCGTAACCAACCGCCCGTTTTAATAGGTGACAGGCCAGTTAGGTTCCCCGTGTAGATACTGTACAAAACTATGCAACTCTCATTTATACTGGGCCTTGATAAAACAGAGTCTTACTTAAAGGACGCGTTACAAGAAAATTCGTTAATCGTCGTACACATGAAATAAATGAGTTTTGTGTTTAGACTTGAAAACTTCTATCGAGGAAGCTCTGCGCACTGCTTCTGGTAGGCTCTTCCATTCAACTGGCCCGGCTATTTCAAACTTTCTGTTGCCAAACTGTGGGTTAGGTCTTTTGACAACAAAGTCTCCTATTGATGCAGATCGTAGACCTTTTCTCAATTGGTCCAACGGTAGCACACGGGGTGACCAGGGCGGCCAGGTAAGGTGGGGTCAGACCTGTCTTAATTTTAAACATTATTAGACAAATCTTGAAAGAGATGCGAGCCTGGATGGATAACCAATGAAGTTGACGTGAGTAGGCCTATTGAGTAATGTGGTCACGGGGCCAACATTTTTAGGCCTACTAGGTGCGCCACAGTGTGCAGAACAGAGGTAGGTCTAACCGTGCTAGCCCGAGATTCAAATTCCTGGCGCAATTATAATTGTAATTACGGTCATAGTATTCTACAGCCATGCGCTTTTACTCTGTCCAGGATGTTCAGCGCTACATAAAGCGGTTTTGGCGAACGGATTGGGTCTTTTCTACGGTCGCAACTGCGAGATGATAGATTCCCGAGAGTCCGTCCGGCAACTCGTCATACATGGAATCGACATCAATCAACAGGTGGAGCCAGCGCCCAAAAATATTTATGTTATACAGAGATACGTCACTCATGATGCATCTTCACTTACTATTCAATGTCTATGCTAACGTGGCGAGCACCGGTAGTTGCTTCGGTGTAACGACACATTGTGATAACAAAGATCCTTAGCGTCGCCCTTCTATTTTAACAAAGCTTGGGACTGGTATTGCTGGGCTGCAAGCATGTAGGAATCAATGGTTCAAGTATATTTTACAGGCCTATTCATAGGCCGTGGCTTCTTGACAAGCGCTCAAAGAGAAAGACTGAGCTTTGAGAGACGATGCAATTAGTTGAATAGACCTATAGGCTATAACACGTTTCCGTAGTCGCCAACTAAGGAGTTTGCTACAGACTCCGTTATTTAGCGACCAACTTATCGACTCAGTCGACTAGGTCATAATATGTTTATCAAATAACTAAGTCGCCTGTCCGCAGATTTAACCGACTTATTCAAAATATTGTCTGTCTAGGACGGTGTTCATAGCAAGACGGCCTTGACCTATGCGCTCGAGAGAGGTGACTTCGACCTGTTTTACTATATCCTCGACCTGGTCCCCAGCCTGGGGACGTCGCTGCCAGCTCTGCTGAACGCAAGAACTGGCCGACGGGGCGACACCCTCCTGCACGTCGCTGTCACCCTAAAGACTGACCCGTCCAACCAGATGACCCTCGTTAAGCACATGCTCAGCCAAGGGGCCAGTCCACAGATGAGAAACTGGGACAACCGACTGCCATGGGAGCTCGCTACACATTCGCAGGTACGATCGCCATCATCATCATCATCATCATCATCATCATCATCATCATCATCATCATCGTCGTCGTCGTCGTCGTCATCATCATCATCCTCATCATTGTCGTCGTCGTCATCGCCACCGCCACCGCCACCGTCACCGTCACCGTCATCATCATCGTCATCGTCATCATCATCATCACCATTGCCATCGTCATCGCCACCGTCACCGTCATCGTCATCACCGTCACCGTCATCGTCATCGCCACCGCCACCGCCACCGCCACTGCTACCGCCACCATCACCATCATCATCGTCATCGTCATCTTCATCGTCATCGTCATCGTCACCATCATCATCATCGCCACTTTCATAATCATCGTTGACTTCGTCACATCGTCGTCATCGCCGCCGCCGCCGCATTCGTTTGTCGTCCATCCTCGCCTCGTCGACGTAATAAATTTCTTCATCTTGTCTTCATCAGCGTCTATATCGTCACATCTGCGTCATCATCAGACGTCATCAGCGTCGCAGTTGGATCCGTTCCTCTGCATTCGGCGTTTGTCGTAATTGGGATTAAGGTTGGATTGTTTAATGCTGGGTTTTAAACCGGTTTCGGTTTTTTACAGATAGCCGAAATTCTTCATGTCCCAGTGGGTGTTGGACTGTAGGAGATGCGTAAAGTTGGCAGCAGACAAAGGTTCAGTATCTGAATCCAGATTGTTGCGGATTCGCTTTCTCTGTCGATGTTCTGCAGTTTTGAGTTTCCGGTGTGTGCTCTTTTCATGCAACTTGTCCATGTTAATTGGTCAGTTTTTGTGAGGGGAACTCTTTTCGTGTATTTTTGCGCCGACGAAAGGTTCGCTTACATTGCAACACTTCGATTACATGACAGAATTTTCTAAATGTAAAACTTCCACTTTTATGTTCTATCTCGTCGTTTTCCTACAAGTAGGCCCCCTATATGTCTGTATTCGTATTAACTAATCGAGGTCAAGAATGTCTGCAGCCTGTTGCAAGCGCCTTAGGCTCTAAGACTTTCCTGTTCTCCCGCCTAGCTCTGTGTTGAGTCGTGAGCGCCTCTGATTACGAGTGGCGCTATAAAAGTTTTCGATTTCAACTACAATTAGGGCCTACGCTGAAGCTAATCGTTTGCTTAAACTCGGCGCTTTACTTCTGACGTCACTTATTTCAGCTGCTCTGCTGAAGAACGTCGAAAGCAAAGAATATATATGGTAACTCGCGAAAACTTGTTTATACGGTTGGAAACTTACCCACAGATGTCACTCCCTCTCAATTCTTACCTCTGATATAAAATGAGTTTAGTATTATACAGCTGCGGGCCTAATCAGTTGCCGATTTTCTTACAATAATGTACTTAATTAACTGATCGCATTCAATTGCCACGAACGTCAGTTGTTCGCATTCATGACTCGTACGCCCTGACACTTCATCGCTATTGTAACTGTTCCACAACTCTTCAGAGGGGTCGTCCATAAAGGACGTCCGAAGAAACCTACTCTTTTACACCCACCCCTTGTCCGCATAAAATTAAAATTAAAATTATGTTACTGCATCGCTTTCTAATACACATTTATTGACAAAGAATGAGATTGAATAATAGCTTTGTAAAAAATCTTAAATTTAATAGACGCTTATTTGCAATTAGAAAAAAAGCTTTGTATAATCATTCTCTCACATCTGAAGTATAATCCAAAGTCACTAATAAACGACTAAGTTTATGAGGTAACTACCATTAACCCCATCAGCACAGTCCATGCTTCCCCCTTCCTGTCCGTATCTGTCCGCATTTCCCCTACTCCTCCCCTCGTTGCGGACGTCGTCCCTTGTGGATGACCATTGATGCAAACTCCGCAGAATTACGACACCATGTTTACGACAAATAAAATACTTATCGCGTCTAAGCAAGTCAAATGGCGTTACATAAAATAGAGTTTCCGGTTCTGTCAAGCAGATGTCTATAATAAATTGATATTGTTATTATGATGATCGTTTATTTAGAAAAAATACAATCTGACAACAGCGCAGAAATGTTAACATGAGTGACAGTGATCAATTAAAATAGCTAGAATTAATAACAAACTAGTAAACGTTATATAGGGCCTATAACGATCTCGGGATGAATAAGAGTTTGTCTTTGGGCGGGTGAATATGGTTGTTGTAATGGTGTAATTGGTGTTGGTGTGTTCTAGGTCTTAAATGGCAAATGGAGTGGGGGACACGCTTGGGTTGTATAAAATGTAGAAAAAGAGTTTGGCCTATGCTATGTTTGCAAGTTGAATACATAAATCGCCATATAAGCTTAAGTAGCTTGGAAAATATTGGTATATTTTTTATCTTCGGTAAAATCCTGCTCTCACTCAGCGACTCAGTTAGTTGCAGGGTAACAACACTGTGATAACAAAGATCATTAGAGTCGCTCTCCTCCTTTCTGCAGGCTTGGGATTAGTGCCAGGGTGCAAACAGTGGCGAAGTTACGCAGCGACTCGAACCTACCATTCACCATTTAGCTAGCTATATACTCGGGAGATTTGAATCCCGGGCTTGCTTAAATGTCGTGGCGTCCAACCACATTGGCCTCGCGGGTCAAGGATCTCGTTAAATTAATTCACTGAAAACTTAACAAGTTCGAAGCCATACGGTCGCTTTTTAAAATTTGTTTTCTTAGCCTACATCTACCACACGAATACTCGTCGTTGCAACCTGCAATAGGCCTACCTTACAAATTAAAGGGCTATACAAGAGAAGGGCTCTCCATAAAGGACGTCCACAAAGATGGTTTGCTACCATCAGGGGTGTAACAAGCGGGGGGCTCCGGCCCCCAGTTTCAAAACTGGGGGGGGGGCTAAGCCCCCAAGTTTTGAGTGCTCAGTGCCCCCCCCCCAAATCGGTTCTTTTTTAGGTTTCTCCAATGGCTTTTAAAGAGGACTTTTATTAGATTATTTGTTATCCCCATTTTTCTAATTTCTGGGAGGAAAAATTCAAAAACTGGGGGGCAAAAATAATTTTTTTGGCTTTGCACAATATTTTTCAATTATGCCCCCCACTTTTCAAAAGCTTGTTACAACTCTGGTTGCCATGCCCATAGGCCTAGCCTGGCCTTTCACGGTGGATTTTACATCGACCGTCAATTGAATTTTAAGCTTTCATTTATGCAATAATTTTTATAGCCCATTGATTCCATATGAAGACTGATTGCCAAAGTTCTGAATAAAGTCTTTTAAAGAAAAAACTTTGTTTTGAGAATCACGGTTGTGACGACTCAGTAAGCATTGTGTTTCCGGGTAGGCCCCAAGCCACAAAGGTGGACATAAGCTGTAAATGGATTAGGAAAACAGGTTTTATCTGTAGACGACCTTTATGGTAGCGGAATCGAACGCTCTTCCTGCTCTGCACACAAGTGTGTAGTCCATTACTTCACATAGTAATCAACTGCAGTTTGCTTGTGGACTTTCCAAGATTGTACCCTTTGGACAACAATTTTCACTTTCACATCGAATTTAAATGAAACAGAACAAAATACTTTGCAACGTTTTTCATCTACACAAGACATAATTACTAGTAAACCGGATATACATTTGAACGGATTTACTACAAACTGTTTCGTCCTGTATTAATTTAACAAGCTCCTGGGCTCTGAAAGCAGATTAATGCAACTACAACAATTAAGATCCATTCACCTAAAAGTCGCCTACAATGACTCAATGGGTTTACTACTCAACAAGTACATAATGGAAATATAACAAGTGCATACAAGCAGAACATATATATTATATTATTATATATATATACATATATATAGCTAAATATGCATAGTAATACATACATGAATACAATACTATACATATATATATATATATACATAACATCATGTAGCATATATACCACTCTACATATGTATACACATACAATCTCCCAGAAAAATGTTATAAAAAGTGGTAAATGTTGTAATTTAGCAAAGCATCAGCGAATAAACCATTTAGTTTGTGGTGCTGACAGAAATGGTGCTTTAGTTCAAGGTCAAAAGTTCGTGGACCATTTATTTACACGCAGGTGGCTTTGTTAGCAATTAGCATAAAATAATTAGTCTTGCACTTGGTTCAATCGATACTAGTGCCTTTACTGATGACCATTAATTGTTTCATCTGTACTTTTGCCACTTTTCTCAACAGTTTCTTTTATCCACACTTTAGTCATTCACGATGATCTATTCTGGCTCATGGCTGTACGCCTCACAGACACTAAAAAGACTTGAATGGATTCACGTTGACGTCATTCAGGCACCCTTGCCTTCACTGACATGCGTTGAGGAGTTAATCAGGCACACTTGCCATGGCATTCAGGTTTATTTGCCTCAACACGTCCTCTGGCGTCATTGCCATTTCAATCAAATTCTTCATTTCTCCACTTGCTCTTCCGTTGACCTCTCACAACGGTATCGAAGATGTTGCCAAGTGACTCATATGAATCATTTTTCAACCGAAGCCGTAAACGCATCTTGCATAGCTGTGCAGTGGTGTAGTCACCTCTACTGATCTTGTCCAGCTGTTTTTTTCCAACTCTTCATCATGCATCATTACGTTTACTGCTTTGTCTGCAACACTCACGCTTCCTTGGCATGCTTTCTTGGCACACTCTTACTGTAGTCGTCATGCCATCGCTCATGTCATCTGGTTCCAGTCATGCTCCAGCTGTTCGACTTGTGACTCAGTTTCCTGGCAGGTCTTTCTGCTGGAGCTATTGCCTTCTTTGCTCGATCGCACTATCGGACCAGATCACTTGGAGGGTATTACAATGCAGCGGTTTATTCTACTTGGGCGATGATTCACAGGAAAATCCCTCTTTGAACTTCTGTAGTGCAGCATTTCAGGCTTCCGAATCGTCGGAGAAAGCATTTCTCTCGGCTTTGTCGCTGCAGCTCTTGCCCTCTGCTTCACTTCCTGCTTCAGCAGAATAGCTCTTGTAGTCCGACGAGACTTTATGTGGCTCCTCGCTGCATTGTTCCATCTGATCTTCATTGAACTGGATACACAACTGACCATCATCAGATCCATCTGAACGCAACTTGCCATCCAGATCATCGCAAACTTCTGCAAAAAGTTTGTAATCTGACATGTTGTCCAACTTGTGGTATAAAGGACTTTGATCGTCAACGCTTCCAGTTTCATCATCAAAGCACGCATCGTCGCCCACTTCGCTGTCAAATTCCTGGTGATGATCCGAATATTTGCTCAGTTCATCGTCAAAGTCATTGCATTCATTGTACTCTTCACCAAAGCCAAACTGGTTGCTGTAATCGCAGGCTTCACCATCGGACTCTGCCACATCGATTTCATTTCGCATCCCTGTATCCGACGCAGAGGACCTTTTTGCCACAACACTTGCCTGTCTGATGCACTGCCTCGGAAGGTCGATGCTGGACAGCTGCATCCCACACCAGAGGGCCGTACGAGTCCTGCGAGTCGAGATGGCGAGATCGGACAGCGCAGTTGCCAGAGCGAATACATCTGCAATAATCAGATACACAACAAACATTACAAACACTGTTGAGCACAACATATTTAAAAATAAATAGTCTACTGAAATAAAAGTATATGTGTGTAGACAGATTGGTAGCCTAGTCTACATGAAACTGATCTGTTCAATTCATCAACAGATTGTCCCACGATCTTGTATGTACTTCAGAACTGCGGAAAATAGATTTGCTCAACAATTAGTTATTAACCATTAGAGTTATTCTTAAAATAAACCATTACTTTCACCTTTTTAATTGATCGCATCATTCGTCACCGGCAACACTTGTAATTTAATCAATGTCAACACCAATTATATCAATTAAGCTAATTAATGTTTCAATACTAATTCCCAGGCAGGATGTACTGAAGTTGAATCTTCGAAGTTGCAGTGCAACTTAATTCTTAGCAGGTTAAAATAGAGCATGGTTACCATACAACAACGACATTTCTTGGCATCTACCTTTCTCTTTCTGAAGAATTCCTCTGTCCAGTCGATATTTCTTTCGATTGATGATCTCGTTTTTCCTGCATGTCTGGAGTTTGTGAGCTCCGTCCAACCAGTAGTCAAACACGGCCAGAAGGCTACGTCGAAATCGAACACCGCGAACCTCTTCCATCCTTAACACCAAGGTTACGACCTGTCCAAAAATTACATGCCACTTGAAAAATTCACACAAGAAGCAATATTGCAACACAATTTATCTGTAAAATATTATCAATTAAACTTATCATAACCAATCCATTTTGAACAGCATTAGATATTAAAACACAAATTATAGTTAACTAATTCTCAATTAAAATGAAAAAATAGCCTTTCCAACTTATACAGCTATTGCACTAGCAGAGGACACATAGGACAGACCAAGTACTATCAGACAGACTTACTGCTCTTGCATTATTGTATTTTTCGGTAATGATCTCAGATAAAGCAAATAAATAAATTAATAATACAAAATACTCCATTGCTCATATTTCTAAAGCATTAGTTTCTGTAGCATACCTTTAATTAAATTTACTGCCAGAGACACAAACCAATTTTCCATTTAACTAAGGATATATAAATGGTGAGAAAAGGAATAAATTAGAAACCAACTGACCCGCGTATGTTCCCTAAGAACCTCAACTATGAGTCGGTCAATTCGTGATGGATTCGGTGGCATCTGGGGCACCGGAAGGGTGTTGTCACTGGTCACTACTTTGCCTGGATGTTGCCTGGCCATTTCAGCCTCAACCTGATCAATAATAAATTAGCAACTTATGAATATTCAAACCTACCTGCATTCAAGATTATTAAAAATCTCTAGAGTTAAGATTCTTATCAAGCCAGAAACACAAAAAACATCAAAAAATAGCAAATACATGCAATTATACACAATGAATACATAATCAATTTATTCTGAATTTAAAAACATCGAGACCGTTGCTCGTGAGTAAAAGCTGAAATGGATCTTGAATTTTCTGTGCAATTTTGACAAAACTGCTGACTCCCAAGTTTAAAGAGAGAATAAATATAAGAATTTCATAAATTTGTCAGTGGATATACCCGTTAAAAACATAGACATCATATAACAAAGAGATACCTTTTTTCGTTCATTTTCAAGTTGTCGGAATTGGTCGTAGCAATGATCAAGTTGATGATGAAGCTCCAAAGCTGGACCAGTATGTCTATAACATCATTTTTAAACAGTTAAAAATATGAAAGATAACAATGTTCTTGAAACTTGTTCTAATAGATAACTGATCAACACAGTTACTCACCAGCAGCAGAGCTTAAAAACACTAAGGCTTTTTCTTACACGACTAGAATTAGTAAATACAAATTTTTTAAATATGCAAGTAAAATGCAGTTAAATAATATATAAGAATTACAGAAACAGTAAAATAATATTATAGTCGTAATAAATCATGAACTATGAAAACATCGTGTTTTAAGATGAAATACAGACAACGTGAAAAAGAAACTCAAAACAACCTGCCACACGCAGAACAGATCCCAATTAGGCCATTAATGAAATTATTAATATGATATTGTCATTTAGAACGTGAATGAAAATAATAATAATAATAATGAGATTAATGTGAAAGATGTCACACAATTAGCAGCAACTATGACACAAATGTACAATAATCAATTATTTGAACAGATACTGTAATATTGTCACTTAAGTTTACCTTGCCACTGAAGTGAAAAGAGGATTTTTGTTGTTGAACCCATAGAAGGCTAATTGATCAACGCCTTGGTAAAACTGAGGCATGGCTGTGTGGTAGTCGAAATTCATGAAGCCAGGAAAAGGTGCCATGGAGGGTAGAAATGAATTGAGCATGGGTTGCTGGCTGGCATGACCATGAACCGTTGGACCCGGTATATAGAAGATTGGCACCGCAGCCGGATTCATCAATCCAGACACAAGGTGTGGCATGTAAAACATCGTCTCTGGCAGGACCTCCACGTTTTCCGACCGGTAATAAGGGCTGGGCTGATGTCTGTGCTGGTAATTTGCAGACAGTTTTTGGGTTGAACTTGGTTGACAGTTTCCCCTTTGAACAAATTCGAAACCAGACGCAGGTGAAGCAAACTGGTTTCTCTCTGCGCATTGTAGCTTAGCTTCACGTCGATCAGAACAGAATCTGAGGTTACTTTCAATCTGAGTCGTCAGAAACGCTTCCTTCAAAGCTTCCTTTGCCAACTGTCTGTCCCACTTGGTTGAACCTAACCCATTCCAGTTGGTCTTTGACGAAGACCTTCTTCCCCTGTCGGATGCTTCCAGCCATGGATTTGGATTCAGTACGTTAGGGAACTCCCAAAGGGGCAACTGGATCGGGTCATCACCTCCATCCTTCGATTCACTTCTCGTGAACAGACTGCTGTCTTCGTCATCCACGCTTATCTGGCGCATCCATGCGTCTCCCGGAGAATCCGCCTCCCTGCTACTTGAGTCTTCGTCGTTCCAGACTTTTCCGAACTTGAGGATGTCCTCTTCAACACCCTGTGGCATTTTCCCATTGTTTTCTTCCAGGTCCTTGACACTTTCCTTCCGCGTGGTCTTTCCGTCGGCCAGCCAGGTCGAGACTCCAGTTCCAAACGGTGAATAGTATCTCATAATGTCCACTCTGCCCTTGGAGTTTTCCACTGGTAGTGAAGCAGCCATAGATTTGCTAGACAGCAACTGATCAGCCCCAGAATGGGATTGGGTCAAGTCCCCCAATGGAAAGGAACTGAGAGGAGGAAGACTTCCATAGGAAATGGAATTGCGATCTTGGTCTTCGTTCAGCGGGGGACTCGTGCTGCTCACAGGGGTCGCAGAAAGACTTTCGTCACAGACGCTGCTACCTCCACCAGATCTACAATCATCAGTCCAAATTGATTTAAAGACAATAACAGACACAATCACAACGAAATAACTACAAAGAAATGGTATAAAATACGAGTGCCGTAATACTACTCATTACATCATCAACGTTCAAAATTTCACAAAGAATAAAGTTTTCTTGAAATGTCTGGACCCTGCGGATATAGCACAGCAAAACATAAATTTGCTTTAGCTAATTAAATTCCAACGTTAAAGCACAGCACAATTTACTGCAAAACATTTAACTCACTCATTCAAGAAAAATTCTTCTCGGAGCCATGATGACAACTTGGTCGAAGGGGAAGATTGATGGAACATTTCACAAGACAGTGGCTCCATATCATACACCTGCAAAATATTATTTCATTTTTTTCCATAAATAAATGTACGTAGCCAGTTAATTAGAAAATCAATTAGGGTGCAACTGATTGAGATTCTTTTGTAGATATCGGTTTCTAGATACTTGACCTGCTTTTCTGTCAATTCCGGATTCGAACCGATGAATTTGCAATATTTTTTTTATTACCGAAATTTGATATCGCCCTTCTTCCAACATTTTCTGCTCAGAAGTGCACACACGCCCTTATCGCTTTGCAGTTGTACTGCAGAGCAATTGTGCATGAAGGACTTGCTCAAGGTCTCTAACACAGTGACTCAGTGACTTCCTGGACGAGGGTCAAAACCGCTCAGTCAGCGCACATTGAACATTACGGGCTGACCACCCTAACCAGTCGGCCACTGTGCCACACAAATATTATTTGGTTTAGGCTCTGTGTACCAGTGTATGTTATCCAAAGACTACAGAAATAAACAAATCTTGTATCTTCTGGTGGGATGTAATTCAAATGAGAGTTTATACACTCAACTATTTAAAATAAATAGCTGGAAAGATTAATGCTATATATTCTTTGTTTTTAATCAAATTAACAATTAATTGAAAATACATGGCCTTACATGATTTTACAAAATCAAGATTCAGTCACACCGTAATACCTACCTGACTTTGAATTGAATTTAGCAAAATATAATCTAGTTTTGATAAAGGATTGAATTTCAAACAAAAAAATAGAAACATATTCAACCAATGACTGGAGCTAAAATATACAGAAACTGCATTCAAACTCTACAAATTAACTGTCAAAGTTGATTAAATTCAAGACCTTTTCCGCAGAGATGTTTTTCTTGCTTGAGCCGTAATATGGACAACTGGCAGACTGGTTCTCTTCCATTTGCATCAAGTCCACAAATGTGTGGAAATTAGGTTCACGCAAAGCAGGGTTCCAGTATTTCTGGCCAGTGTCAACACTAAGGACATCCATTGAAGATATCACTCTGCTTCCACTGTTCCTCTCAACAGAAGGAATGAATGGCACAGCGCACGGATTGAACTTGAACTGGAAAACAAACAACCCTCAATTAATTAACCTTGGCTGGTCTGGAAGTCGCTTCCTCTGGTCAATAACTATATTTATTTCTGTGTTTATAAAGTGTCACTGTAGAATGACAAAGCAAGGACAATGATAAACTCCGCATGAATGACTTGCTCAAGGTACCTGCAGTTCGACTGTCTCAAAAAAGACCTAGGCCCAAATACTTCACTTTACAGCAGCCCCTCACACTAATTGGCAACTATATCACAATATGATACTATGATTATTAGCTAATTTAGCCATTGTATTTTGGTCTGGCTAACCCGCTCTAATATTGCCTGCTCATTAAATTAGCTGCCATAAACAACAAAGGTGCCATAGAAGTTATCAGATAACATTGGTGTGCTCTGTACTGTAATTTTACATTACAGTATTTTTACTGTGTCATCATTATTCCTCAACTTTCAATTTGTTTATTTAACCAAAAAAAAATTAACTTGCTTGAAATTACTATACAGCACTGGAGACATCAATGCCTTGAGATAAATTTTCAACTTCAAGTGCATGTCACGTGCTCAAAAATCTACTCACAAAGGCAAGACAAAAAGATTCCCAATCTTAACATCAACAAAGTGAGGTTGCTCATAACCACTACCTGTTAGTACCAATTCAAAGTCTGTCTCATAACAAATAACTAACATAAAACACTGTCTTTCAACACAAACAAGAAAAACACTTTCACTGTTGTACAGTATTAAATAAATGGGAGACGTCATTTTGGACAAACATTCTTCCAATACAATTAATAATAACCTAGTCGTATTCTGGGTAACAAAATACTTTCTTGAGCAATTTTGTCAAAATATCCACACACAAAATTCATTTCATCAAAACATCAAGCCAGTGAGACCTGAAACTCAATATTACCGTGGATGGGCTGATAGTCTGTAAAACCATTATCGTCTCAGTCGACCGATATATTAATCCAGAAACTCGAAATGAATACTTGGAAGATACTCCAGAAACTCTACTGATCTACTACGCTACTGCTTCTTCGTTTCAAAGACCCGAACTGCACTGCCTCAGCTGATTTTCCGCGGTGTCTCTTATAACTCGAATAACAAAGAACACATAACGACGGACGCATGAGTCGGCGCTTCCTGGATCACTAAAACCTCAACCGGATTGTCATAATCATTTGGCTGCCGTCGTGTTTTTCGGCGAAGCACCTCCTACGGCATCTTTTAACGACAATTCAGGTCTTTCGCGGATAACTTAATTGCGTAACCCCAAGCTCGGTTGTCTATCTTAGTCACCGATTCGCAGAACGCACCAATATAAACAAACCGCATCAGCTGACTTTCCCTCTCTGCGTTATAAATAAACTACGCAATAACTACTACGAACAAAGAAATTCGGCGGCAAACAATGAAACATCTCTTATAAAAGACGCCAATCGGTCGGAAAAAATATAAACTCTCTTCATATACGATTTGAAACTCAGACCTGGTCGTAGAAGTGAAATTTGTGACAATTTTTGCGTCGCCAATTTAAATGCGTAGCAAGAGACGCTCCGTAGGTAAAGCATGGTTAACAGCTGACCGAGAAGTAAAGTTACGTTAGATCTAGAAAATCATAAAAGAATGACAAAAGTTTCTTACTTTGCTGTCGACGTTTTTACAATCGTTAAACTTCATGTCGATCGGCTTCGTTAAACGCAGAACTTGTGTCATCAGGACGTGAAAATTACTAACAAAGAAACTCAAGATCGCATCCTTGTCATGCTTTGTTCAAGGATTGGCCTTAACTTACTTACAAATCAGCTCTTCTTTTCACGCCCCGCTGTCAGATTTGCATATCCCGTTTCGCTCCTATTTATTTAAAATGAGCTTTTATTTTATTTTTCAGACGTAAATCCAACATCGAGTGCCAATTGTATTTCATATAAATAATCTAAAATATAATAAATTACTAAATAAAATAAATTATTTTCAAAACAAAGCCAAGGCTGCTTTATGAATATTCATATAGGGGCGGAAAAGTGAGAGCAGCGCTAAACATAGAACGCTAGGCTGTAAGGTTTAGTACACGCTATCGTAAACTCCAAGGCCTTTCTGCGTAGTAGATTTTGCATCAAAGTCAATAAAGATCAGCATTTTGGAATCGGGTGAAAAGGCTAGAGAGAACGCTTGTCAGAAAGAGTGTTACGATTTGGCTAATACCTTCCATGTAAATTATGATTATGCTGTCCAAATTTATTCATACCGCACCAGGTGCGATCGACCTGTTCCGCCATTTGGCGTGTTCAAGGCTTAAGTCATCGCCCTTTTAAACCACCAGTAAGAACAGGTTGATGACTGACTTTCGACCTTGTTATCGTGTGGTGGGATTAGGCCTACTCATAGAATAGGATGGCAGTCACGATCAATGTTCGCTGATTCGGAAAAAATTGGACTGGACTAATTTGTAAAGCATCGCATAAAATGATTTACTAATTTAAATGCATTAGTGAACGGTTTGTGCGATTTTTTTGGTGTCGCGCTTCGCCGAAAGCTTTGGGCCAACTTTAAAAATGTCTTGGGCTATGACTTGTCATCTTAGCTGTTCAAGGTCGATGTCATCATATGATCAATGTACAGTGTAGTTCCCTAGAAAGTTAACAGGGTCATTCACCTTACACTACTCAGCGCTCGTGAATAAGCTGGTGCCCTACGCTTGAATGGCGCTTTGGACGTATTTCATTTGAACGTCTAACTAAATAGTGAGAGGGAAATCTGTAAGAGCCACAGTAATCGTAGGCCTATGTATCATATCATTGTCATATCCTAGCATAAATCACAGCAGCCAATCACAGAGCACGTGCCGATACACTTACGCTGGTTCCCGACGCTACTTCTACTGTTGCGCAGCGTCTTGCTAACGTGATGCAATCCTAGGTCACAACATGACCTCTGTGCGCTATGTTTCTCTGCTATTGACCCTGTGACATGAAATGGGCTCCGATTAGCATTATGCCTTCTGCGTTTTATAGCAACCGTAAGACCTTCTTTTCAGCTGGGTTGAGTCGGGAGCGCTGTTGAGTAGCACCTTTGATGTGGTGCCATATAAATATTCGTGATGAAATGAACGAATGAATAACTATAGACTGGTTAGCGCACAGAGCGTCATGTTTATTCCTGCCATTAAGCGCGCTATATAATAAGTTCACCTTAAAAATAGCAGTTACACGTAGGCCTATGTAGCCATACGCAGAGGCGTCAATCCCCTCTGAGTGATGGAGGCAAATCCCCGGTCTCAAGTGTCAGAAAGGCAAAATATCCCCCCGAGACTCAAAAATTAAATTGGAGGCATTTGCCTCCAGACCCTCTATCTGGACGCCTCTGCAGTATTGGTTCTACTACCTCTACTTGTGCTACTGCCACCCCAGTTTATAACAGTAGATGCGGCCATGTTAATTAGGTCTGACCAAATGAGAAGCCACACATTTAATCATAAATGTATTCTTTTACAAGTTTCATTATCAAAATAACTGTATTCTTGTGATAGCATTGCAAATAAGCCTATATTAATCTTAGTCTACTGCAGTTTGCGTGAATCACAGCAGTTTCAATCAACTCCATTCAAATAAACGGGTTACGCGGCGCCAATACGCTCAGTAAGGTTGGAAATATATGAAATAGATAAAGAAATCACGACAAAAGCCTTTCCAAACCAGATGTACAGTATTTCGATGTCAATTATATTAATTTATTTAGCGTATTTCAGACATTTTTAGTTACATGAAGCTGCGCTTTGTAAAATTAAAGTTATTGCAGTGCATTCAGTTTTTTTATATTGACTTCTACTTCACAAATTTCTAATGATGACGACAATAATAACCTATTTGACCGTATTTGGACTGGGAGCACCTCTGAGTAGATTACTTGCAGATACGCTAGGAGCCTAGGCCTATATCAAGTTTCAGACTTTCAGTGATTGATTGCTTGGTCGGTTGAATAATAATAACTGTTGAGTTTTCAGTGTTTGTTGGGGATTGAATAAGCCTATACGCGTCACCACGTTGTATGTAGGCCTACTAATCTCGGAGGCCTAATATGCAAGATAACTACTTGTGTTACCCTTGTTCTAGTTGCGTGTAAAGCAGTGTATTATTATTTAACATGACAAGGTTGAAGCGATGACCATGGCATTGGCGCCAAATGAATAGTGCTTCAGAATTTATTTCTTAGATCTTCATCTTAAATTCTTTATAATTTCTCCGAACATTCCCAGCTCCATCATAACCTTGTCCCACTATGCAGTCAATGCTATGGTTGCTGTTGTCAATGAATCAAGTATCAATTCACAAAACTGCACTCTTGAACTGTCTTCAGAACAAAGGATGGCTTGTTCCTTTAGAAAACCAAGTCACTCATTTTGCCAATAACCTGTCTTCAGCAGTACCCATAGTCGTCCGTTTCTACGTACATTGCTAGTCTATGTAATTGTACTATGACTATTTATTAGGCTGCTGTTACATCTGGTCCAGCTGAGGTGTCCGTTTAACGCTGAAGACCAGCTAGATCATGATGCGCTCTTTCATTTAAAGTGTAGAATTGTTGATGTGCCATACGATCGACTGAAGAAGAACAACAGAGAATGGTCCCTTATGCTGGCCCTGCATGGGGCAGTCATTTGCATTAGGTGTTGGCGACTTAATTTTCTTAACCTTGGCATATGAGGACGAGTAACGAGTCCACTCCCTCGTCCTCTCATCTTCTCATCGACAGTGTACGATCAGTGTAGGCTACTCATCACATCTGAGTTGACTAGAGGGCGCAGAAGGAGCGGAAATCTCGACCAAAAATGTCTGTCCTGGTGTGGATCTAAACCCATGACCTTTAGAGCACAGACAGCGCCATCAATTGATATTTAGTCTTCGGATAGTTTTCGTCTAATAAATACGTAATAAATAGAAACCACGACAGAAAGACCTATGGAAAGGAGGGCACCGTGTTCCAGAAAATACGTAGGAATTCTTCATATCATTAGATAATGTCATTTGGCATATATGCCAGTGCAGAGGGTGCCTCTGAATAGTTATTTTGCGATAGGCGCTATATAAATCTAGAACTACAATACAATTTGGAAAATCTAAACGTATTGCGCGTTTAGCGCGATGTTGACGTCATCGAGCATATTGAATTTACGTGCAGCTGTTTCTCCACTAACCAAAGCAACAGTTAAACCTTGACTCTGAGCATTTTCAGTGAATATCTATATTTATAGGGTGTGATAAGAACAAGCCTCGAGCACTGGGTGGCGCTACCACCCATGGCATGCATCATCGATTGTGAAATATATTGGTGCATACGATAATAAAATTATATAGTCAAGAAGCTCAGACTGCTTAGATAACTAGAACACTATTCCAGACTAACGGGCCTGCTGTCACACAACGGCGTTGCCATCACGGACGCTATACCACGTCACATTATTGTCTGCGAATACATGTATTTTCTCCACAGTTTAATGGCAAGAAATATCTACACATAGGAGTATGAATGGCTCTGCAAACAAATGGCAAAAGATGCTACTTATAAAAGCAGGATCTGTAACCATCGCTTTCGATTACAGCTCATACGCAGCAACTTTACTTCCTATATTCGTTGGGTGTAGCTTGACGTAGAGTTGTTGAACTGATCTGGCAGAGGAATGAGAAGGTCCAGTTGATCCAGTCATGACCTTTACATCTGCCGTCGATTTGCACAACTCCATTAACGGGTCACGAAAATATTTTTTTCAATATTTTAAAAATTAAAACGAAAAAATCTGTATCACAGAAAAATCCTTCAAGAGGTTCGGTTTACACCCCTTGCCACTCCCTTGTAAGACATGCCAAGAGATGTGTAACAACTGAAGACTATAGTCAAACAAGTTTTAAACAAACTGGGGAAGCCGAGGAAAGGGCGTCGAGTCAGCCATGCCCCACTCGCCGTCTTCTTCAACTTCCTCTTCAAGTGTGATAGGGTGCATCAGATTTTGAATCCGGGACACAGAATTCCAGAGTCAATCAACCGTTCAACTTCTGTGGCGCCAGGTACGCTTTGATTCGGTCGCAAAAGTCACGAACACGTTTGACCTCCTCAGATATCGACTTCGCCAAACCTCATCTACCCATCCAATCCAAGGCGGCCTTTCATGCGTGACCTCTGTAGCGCCACGGTTCTCCCTCATTTGAGTTGTGCCAGAACTGCTGCAAAACTGTTTCGGTGGAGGAGGGCGTCTTTGTTGAGTTCGTTGCGCAGGTTGTTGCGCAGTTGTTCCATGTTCGGAGGGTTGAAGGAGCCAGCGCAGGTGACAATGAAAGGGTGGCAGATGACGTCTACTGCCGTGTACCTCTTCGCAGCGTCCACCTGCAGCAGGTGTGTTATGAGGCCACGAACACCTGCGAGCAGTAAAAGTAATTATGTCAGGAATAAATCTTCTGCGGCAGAATCTTCGCCTCTTCGGCCCAAAAATCTAAAAAATCGACTTCTACGGCCGCACCCATACAAAATATCGCGCGTGAAGACCTCCGCGCATGCGCACCCATTTGCGCATGCGCACTGTTAAAAACATAAAATTTGTAATTACGAGTTGTGAGTGTCGGCTAGGGTCAGATATTGGCATCGCTAAGGTCGATTATGGTCAGGTTGGGCGTTGTGAGGGTTGTTTAGGGTCAGGATTAGGGTTAGTGTCGTTTTTAGAGACATGGGCCCAAGAAGAACTTTCGGCAGCAGAAGTAATTTTTCGGTGCGCTTTTAGGCCAAACTTTCGGCCGCAGAAGCTCCATGCTTGATGTCAGCGTAGATGAGTTTATGATTTTTTGAGAAAATCAAGATTACCGAGTGAGTGCCCATGCATATATTGTGTACGCAAAAAATTGTATTTTCGGCCTCGTCCCCTGCTGCACCGCGTACATTTTGTGTACACCTCCTCCATTCGTACGTACATTTGAACTCTACTCTACCCCTAATTGCAAAGCTTAATTAGCTAAAAACGTCTACAAGACATTGATTTTACCACAGGCTATTTATTTCTGTTAAGCATCATATTTAGCAGCTGAAATTCGTTAACTGTTATGAA